>MJUU01055913.1:13976-28030 GCA_002080025.1 Modiolus philippinarum
TGTGTGGTAGTTCAATAATATTTGGAATGAAACTTGGTATGGGGTAGTGCATGAAAGTGTGTTTTATTGTTTTTTGTCCTTGACCTCAATTTCAAGGTCTAATTAGTATTTTATTTTTTTGAGATTAAATCATGCAGTTTCTTACAAACTATTATCCGTACATTCCGTATGTCAATTATGTTTGATATGCAGTTGGTCTTGGGTAGAATATGACAGTCTTTCATATGGCTAACGTTTATGAATTCAAGTTAACAGTAAAGTGAAGATGTTAAGTTCTGCAATTAATTCATTTTCCATTATATTTGCTACGCAAGTTTGTCTTGGAAAGTACAGGACAGTCGCTCATAATGCTTTTGTCCTTCACCTCTGCTCTACTGTCTAGTTAGCATGCTTGGTTTCCTCATTATCTTGTAATGGTAGGTCAATGATGTTTGCTATGTCAGTCGGTCTGTGGTATAACATGACAGCCTACTATATGATTTTGTTCTTGATGACATGTCATGGCATATTGAGAATGTTTGATGTCTCAGTATATTTTAGTAGTAGGTCATTGATATTTGGATTTTTGATTCGTTTTTGGTATTGTGCTGTGCATGCCATATGGGTTTTACAGTCTAGTGGGTATTTTCAGTTATTCTCGCCATTTCAGTTTGATTTGTCACATCTTTTAGCGGCCTAGAAAGGACGAGCGAGGCATCTTTTAGGGACCATACTTGTATTTAAGTCAATATAAAAATGTATTGTAGTATACAGATATGGAACAGCTACATTGGATCGTGAGAAGAAGCCTTTTATCGAAAAATGGCTATGTGGTGATGTAGAATTCACTTGATACCACTAGTCATTGCTCGAATAAGTGCTGAAACTTTCTTCTTGTGTTAATCTCTGCCAACCGTAAAGAAATACAAGTATCTGCATCTAAGTAAGTGACTGCATGTCCAAACATTTATTAGAAAAATTACAAAACATTGATATAATTGATATATCATTAATTTACTAACATTGATTCAACGTTTTAATGTAGATAGACATTGTTGTGCTGGGCAATGCAATTGCACCTTTTTAAAAAATACAGAGTCGAATACGGGTTTTGTTTTATTTCGCCGGACAGTCATTTTACATATTTTCCTTTGTTTCGTCATAATTAATTGACTAAAATATGAAACGTAATATTTAACAATGAAGGGATATGGAGTAAATGCAAATGAGACAAAATCTCTACAAATGCATGGTAAAACACAGCAATGGAACAACGCTTTTACTGTTGTTCTTCATCTTGAAGTCACCATGAGGCCTTCAACAATGATCATTACTCATACCTCATACCAAGTTCAAGACGGCCCCTAGCACCGGTTTGAGCGGTATTCATTGCTAGTTGCTGAGCAACTTTAGTTTAGTTTAGTTAAGTTTAGCAAATTTAGTCCCGTTTGCCGCGAATTAACTCCCCTTTTCCTTAAATAATGTTTATTACGGAAATTTTGAAAGCTATATCCATTAAAAGCACGGTTACTCAGATATACGCATTTTCGTCGTAACCAATAGATCGTATCATAAACAATCTAGTTACAAAAATATACAAAATTCTCATTGATATAAGATCTGAAAATCGTTCCTCTATATATTTTGCATTATAGCGCATTCTATTTAAATTTATGTGAAATTTGCTAAACATGAGCAAACTTTGACCTTATTGACCCAAACTTTGTATTCAAATTTCAGGTAAGTATGACTGATTGGTATTTGTTACCACTGGATCGATGCCACTGCCGGTGGAATGTTAGTCCCCGTGGGTATTCACCAACCCAGTAGCCGGTACTTCGGTGCTGGCCCCAAAAACCTATTTTACTTGAAAATTTGCAATATCTTAATTTAAGAACATTTTGTTGAAACCTAAGGAGTATCTCCTTCTTGCATAGCTCTGTCCTTAGTTGATTTTGGCTTTCCTATTTAGGTCCTATTGGTAATCTGTTCTCGATCAGCTTTTACATAATTCGGTTCATTGATTTCCAAATGTTTTGATTTAATCTGCACTGATGAGACATAAGTTGTCGAAATGCACATACGCAGAAACTAAATTCACAGTAATCTCGGTATATTGTTATTATCTTTTATAAAAACGACTTTAATAAAATCTGATGGATGTTGATTTGTAAGGGGACTAAAAGTATACACTGATTAGTTTTAGCGTTTTCATCCATCATTTTTTAGGGGAGTAAATAACTTGTGATAAAATTGAGTCTAAAATACGATTGTAGTGGATAGGGGAATTCTAATATACGATTTAAATGCATTATGATAATTTATTAAGAATTGTGACGTTTTAAGATTTCTTCACATTAAATATGTTGTTTTCGTTTAAAAATGACATTAAACAGGTTGGTTTTAATATATTATTCAATGTATGAAATCGGTAAACGTGAAGAGGTGATCTAGGGAAACTCTAATGTTCTTAAGTTGTCAAAACGTTCACATGTATTTTATATCATCAATAATTTGCATTGATTATTTATGGTACATAATGCCCTGGTAACTTCAAACACTTAATAAGCCTCATTTTTCGTTAGTGTGTCTCTGAAATTTACATTTAAAAGTAAAAGAATCTCTTCTGAAAGACTATTGCAAGTCAACTATGGCCAGATATATATTATCTGCAAAATATAACCTACAAATTAAATAATCTCAGTCCTTATGATAGAATTCTCATTTAAGAAAACCAAAGATATACAATTCATCATTATCCTTCAGGTTATTTATTACATATATAATATATAGTATACTCGTATCATTCTATTTTCATGTCAGAAGCTTAGAAGAATATTTTAACCCCATGTTATTATTAAGAAAAAAAATTAAAAGCTAACAAAATGCATGTATTATGCTGATGTATGTTAGGAAATTCGAGAATACTTTATATAATCAATTCCTTGTTATGTTGCAATATAGCAAAGAACGTCATATTGTGCGTTTATATATTTTCAATAACTCAAAGATAATGTAAAACATGCAATAGACAATTAACTGTTCCTGTCGCGCTTTGAAAATTATGTAATTCAACTTTTAATCAGAATTGTCGACATATAACAATATTTATATACATATATTTACATGTATTCGAACAATTTCCTGTATTTTTGTATTTTCAAATACTACTAATGCTAGTGGAGAAATTTCCCCACAGACCTTTCTCAGCATGTCAAAATTTTGCTTGAGTTTTGTCCAGATCTTCTGCGGGGAAATTTCTCCACTCATTTTATTTTCAGCAAATTATTTATGCGATGAAAATTTGTCAAAAATTATGCGGGGAAATTTCCCCGCTGTAGTACTAGATAAAACTTTCATCAGATTAAATATAAGTGCAATTATATCTTAATGTCAAGGGTAAAGCATGATAAGCTGTTCACCTTCTGGCGAAACTTCCCCACCGAATAGTTTTCGAAACTGCTAGTTTTGTCGGTATTGACATTGCCTTAATGAGACTCAACATGGCATATACTAGGTAATTAATTTTTCAGTATTCAAGTAAAAAGTTGATCAATTCAATTATCATGGGGATATTTCCCCTCTGGGTTTTAAGCAATGTCAGCAATGTATTGTAACCTCATGTGATGCTACTTGCATCTGCAAATACACAGATTACTTCGCGGGGAAGGATAGAAGTTTTTATTCATTAATATTTCCTATACTGTAGTTTGTTGGAGGTTTAATACTTACAAAAAGTTTTATTCTTTTTGGGGTAGTTTCCACACAAAATGTCAATATCTTGCGAGGCAATTGCCCCACTTGTATAGTTATTTTGTAGAAAATAGCGAAGAAATGCAGAAATGTAACGAAATTGAGTTACCTATAAAAAAAGAATATAAGATAGAATTTCTCTTTTTCAAATAGACAGTGTTGATGATAATTGTAAGTTTTATGTGTATCAGTAAAAGTTATGTGATGTTCCGTCTGACAAGTTGGAATTCAAAAAC
The DNA here is from genome assembly GCA_002080025.1 of Modiolus philippinarum. Classification (NCBI taxonomy): domain Eukaryota; kingdom Metazoa; phylum Mollusca; class Bivalvia; order Mytilida; family Modiolidae; genus Modiolus; species Modiolus philippinarum. Next base: position 17,945 of record MJUU01055913.1, read on the forward strand.
TCGAAATGAAATTTATTTTGAAATCCAGTAAAATAAGACAGCGCAAAAAATTTCGGTTTACTTTTGTGCAATTTTGACTATAAATTTGTATGATAAACTGTAGAAATGTTCAATATACCTGTAAATGCACTCTATGATATTGCCTTTGTAAAACGTAGTTGATTACAGATTGCAGCTTAGGTGACTGCGGTTATTGGAAATCGCATGACACTTACAATTCAACCAGCATAATTTTCTATGGGTGAAGTTGACTGTAATAGTCCCAATTAGCGTTACAGAGGCTTCTACAAAAAAAAAATGTTTACTCCTGGTTCAGTTATCCTTTACTGGTTTCAGATTTCCTCTACTGGTGGTCAATGCATCAGTGACTTCCTTGTAAGAGCTCTGTTGCTTATCGGTAAGCTCTTGAAGAAGGGCATATAACCCTTAGTCTAAATTCAGCTTTGGAGATGTTTTACGAATGCCATCAGGATCTTATAGATCGCTATAATATAACTGTACCCCATTCACAGCAGATCTTTCTCTTTAACAACTCAACTCTGTTCTTTAAATCTGCTTGGTTTGATTTGGGTTTTACTTCGGTAACCGAATTGACATACTCGGAACCACGAGTGTGTTATAAAAAACAGGTGATAGTTACTATACCCTTGCACCTAATTATGTCTCCCCACCCCCTCTTAAGAGGGAGACCATATTGTTTTTGTCTTTTCCGTCTGTCGGCTAATTTTTGTTTGAGTTATGCCCCCTTTTGACTTTGAATTTTGCGAAATTAAGTTTGTGGACACCAATTATCCTACATCTTTCATCGGATTTCAAACAAACTTCACAGGATTGTTGACTGTCTTACCAAGTTGTGCATATCGTCTTGCTAGATTGGTCGGCTAATTTTTGTAAGAGATATGCCATCTTTTTACTTATAATTTTGCAAAATTAGATTGTGGACACTAATTCTCCTATATCTTTCATCGGATTTCAACCAAACTTCATAGGATTGATCACCATCATGCCTCGTTGTGCATATTGTCTCACCAGATTGATCGGCTGATTTTTTTAGGGAGTTATGTGCCTTTTTTACAATAAAGTTTGTGGATGCCAATTGTCCTACATCTTTCAAGGGATCTCAACCAAACTTCACAGGATGGTTGACCATCATGCTTAGTTGTGCATATCTTCTCGCTGGATTGATCGGCATATTTTTGTTGAAGTTATGCACCATTTTATCATGAACTTTTGAATTTTGAATTTAATTTCTCTACAACGTTATTGGATTTCAATCAAATTTAGTAATATTCAAATGCAGTGGCAACATATGAAGATACATATTATCTCCAGGAAGATACGTATCGGGGAGGAGACATTCGTTTTTGTATCAAAAATACACTTCAAGTTTTATGTTGGTCTCCTTTTTTTCCTTTTCTGTGTCGTACTTTTGTAAAGTTTCCAATTCTGCCGTTGTCTTAAGACCATTTTATTACTAACAGTTGGCGTCTCACTCACTTCAGGAAGAGATTCTACACCTGACCATAAGTGAAAATGATTTCCATTGTATTTTTACTTATACATTACTCGTAAATTTTTCATTGAATTTCACAAATTAATTATTCCTTAAATGTTGTATTTGCTATTATTTTTCTATTTTAAAGAAATTTGCTTTCAAATATATTTGTTTAAATTGCCAAAGCTTTCAAAATGAACAGTCAGGCAATAAGAATAATTTTTACGAACAAAAACCAGGCATTAGACCTAAATCCTAGGTATTAAGCCTAATGCCAAACTCATTTTAGGCTTTAGTTCTAATGACTAGGCATTTACTTAATGCCTATGATTTAAGCTTAATGCCTAATTTCACCTATTGCCGCTAACATATACAAACGTACTACACTGTAACAGGACAAAACTCGAGCACACTCGACCATTTCACGATCTTCTCCCGACCAGGTTCAGTTAATCAAACACAAATCAGCTATGATCTGGCTCAATCTGACAAAGTCTGGTTGGTCGAATGAGAGTCGAGCGTAAATCGTACGTGAATCATAAAGAGATCGAGAATGGTCGAGTGTCAGTCGTGTTAAATCGGGTAAAGGTCGAGTGGACATCGTGAGATATCTCGATCAATGGATCAATGAATTTTATGACGTTGATCGGGATAAAACAGCATGGTTGGTCTAATCGGTGGTGTAAACCTAGGATGCAAATGTATGATTAAATTTTAAAGTTGCTGTCATGTATACCTATCTTTAGTTATTATGTTATATTAAGCATAGAAAAGATGTTTGTAAGAAACTGGAATCATACGAAAAAAGGTAGAGCTCACTGAATAAAGTTTATGTAGACAATGGGAGTAACAAAATTACCAAACGGAGAAGTCAAGAACCGAAGTCCATGAGATAAAACGACAAATTAGGTGGGCACCATCGACAAAATTGTCGAACGCAATGATCCTGACTTGATACAGGCATTTCAAAAGAAATAGTGGGTTTAGCTTAATTCAACTTAAATAAACAAAGATTTTAATGAAGATATGGACCTTCAGTGAGAGAAACATATTTCGGTGTTGACATGAGGATTATTTTTAAATCCAATCATTGAAAATGATTCTTTCTATTATCCAGAAAGTATTCTATCTAGGCAAAATTCCAAAATGCCCTAATTTGGAGATTTTCAGAAAATACCAAAATTTGAAAAAGAAATGTTTGGAATCTAACTATTGGAAATGATTTATTTTGCTTTAACACATTTAAACTGTATTGTTGCTAGGAAGAATTAAAAAAAACCTTCCTTTGAGATTTTCAGAAAAATGTAACAAAATGGAAACCTTTTTAAGGCAATTAAATTATTGAAAATGACTATTTTTACTTAAATGTATTAAAATAATCTGCTTTCCAAGAGAACTAGAGGTTTTCGGAAACGACAGCTATTCCTGCACTACCTGTTTGACACAGAAATCAGCTGCTATGCAACCTGTCCACCATTTTTCTCAATATTTTTAAAATCAAACTATAGAAAGTCGTTAATTTTACTTAAAGAACTCTAGGATATATCGTTGTTAGGCAGAATCCTAAAACGATAACTGGTTTTCAGTATTTTCAGGATATTTAGCAAAATTGGAATCAAATTATTTTTTAATCCGATCGGTGAAAATGTGTGTAGTAGACTAAACAAACTATGCGAGTATAATTGCTAGGAAGAATTAAAAAAAAACTGGTCTTTGAGACTTTCAGGAAATTTACCAAGATTGGAATCAAATATTTTTGAAATCCAATTGATGAAAATGTTTGTCCTAACCTGCATAAAACAATTTGAGTATTATCCATATCTTTTGGCCCTTGTCAAGATTGACATCTTAGGGTCACTTGTTTGTACTAAGATAAAGATAGAAAAAACTCGAAAACTTGTTGCTATCTGCAGACTATATGCAACGATTCTACAACAAAATTAAATCCCTAAATCCAAAACTCTAGGAGGAGCTCGCGTCACATACAACATCTGTCAAAATTCACATCTTGGGGCCTCTTGTTTGCATCAACAACTATATAAAGAAATCAGAAAGCTTATTGCACATCTGCAGCAAATTTGCAACAATTTTATAACAAAACTAGATGTTGTCGGAAACGACAGCTATCCCCGCACTCCCTGTTTGACACAGAAAACAGTTGTTTTACACCCTTGGCATATTTTTTTCACTTTATTTTAAATCTACATATTGATAGTCATTTTTGTTACTAAAAGAATTCTATGATATATGGTTGCTAAGTAGAATTCCAAAAATAAGTGGTCTTTGAGACTTTCAGGAAATGTACCAAGATTGGAATTAATATTTTTGAAATCCAGTTGATGAAAATGTTTTTCCTCAACTATATAAACAGTTTAAGTATGGTTGCTAGGTAGAATTTCAAAAAATAAGTGGTCTTTGAGACTTACAGGAAATTTACCAAAATTGGAATCAAATATTTTCGAAATCCAATTAATAAAAATGTTCGTCCTAAGCTAAACAAACATTTTAAGTATGGTTGCTAGGTAGAATTCCAAAAAATAAGTGGTCTTTGAGACTTTCAGGAAATTTACCAAAATTGGAATCAAATATTTTTGAAATCCAATTTATAAAAATGTTCATCCTAAGCTAAACAATCATTTTAAGTATGGTTGCTAGGTAGAATTCCAAAAAATAAGTGGTCTTTGAGACTTTCAGGAAATTTACCAAAATTGGAATCAAATATTTTTGAAATCCAATTTATAAAAATGGTTGTCCTAAGCTACACAAACATTTTAAGTATGGTTGCTAGTTAGAATTCCAAAAAATAAGTGGTCTTTGAGACTTTCAGGAAATTTACCAAAATTGGAACTGCTTTTCAGAATCTTATTTATCATAATTTTGTTTTTTTACCAAACACTTGTCAGAATATAAGATAATATGCCAAAATAAAAAAAAAATAAGTGTCTTTGACATTTTCAGGAAATTTACCAAAGTTGGAACCGAAACCAAAATTCCAAAAGCTTATTACAAATCTATAGACTATATGCAACAATTCTGCATAAAGATTTGTCCCCTAAATCCAAAAATGTAGGAGGAGTTTGCGTTACATGCCACATGTGTCTAATCCACATCTTTGGGTCTTTGTTAAAATTGACATCATGGGGCCTCTTGTTTGCACCAAGACCAATATCGAAAATCCGAAAGCTTATTGCGCATCTGCAGACTATATGCAACAATTCTACAACAAAATTAAATCACTAAATCCAAAAATGTAGGAGGAGTCTGAGTCACAAGAAAAGTGTGACGGACGGACGGACAGACGGAGGGTATAACATTATCCCTAAACTTTCTTCGAAAGTGCGGGGGTAATTAAAACTCAATTCTTCAGAAAGTGCGAGGATAATTTGACAAAATTTTAAATTGTCTAGTCTTTGAGTGTGATAGAAACTGATCAAGGTAAGAATGAAAAAAAAAATGAAATATGATCATCGGAAAAGTTTGACCTAAATTAATCAATAAACAATGGCTGCCAAGAAGAAATCCCCCAAATTCCTTGTCTTTGAACGTTTCAGGAAATGTATCAAAATTGGAACAATATTTTCTAATTCTTCGTGTTCTGAATTATGTCTGGTATCAAAACATTGCTAAATATTTGATTGTATGGAAAAAATTTTAAAAAATGTTAGATCTTGACATATAAGGAAAGGTACCAAAGTTTCAAATTTCCGAAATTTTATGGCGAATCTATGCAGTATATGCATCAATTTAATCCCCGAATCAAAAAATATGGGAAAAGTTCGAGTCTTATGAAGTGCAGAAAAATTGTACACGTTTTGCCTCCTGTTTTTTTTTCTTCATCCGGACCAATATCAAAATTCAGAAAGCTTATTGCCTTGTGCTGACTATAGGCAACATTTCTACAGCAAAACTAACTTCCTAAATCCGAGAATGTAGGAAAAGTTGGAATTACAATAAAAGTGTGACTGATGAACCGACGAGCAGATAGAGGCAAAAATATTATTCCCGAACTGTCATTCGAAAGTGCGGGGGATAACAAAGTAACTTAACAATGGATTGAAAGTGTAATAAATAAAAAAAGGAAAGTAGGCATTTTCGTAGAATATTCATTAATTATTTTTTTCATAGAAGCTAACAATAAATTGTGTATCTATCATGTTAGTGATGCTTCCATTTTTAATGATGTTCTACTTCTTGAGAGATTTTCTCATATGGATATATTATCATGCTTTCAAGTGTTTAAGTTTTGTGGTTGTCTTCTGTTAGTTTTTTTTTTTTTTGTGATTGTAAGAACACTTTGCAAGTTAATTTTATGTTTGTTGACAACCTTTTATTCAAGGATAATGCAGAGAACGCATGATGTGGAGTTGCTCGATAGTTATCAATGGATTCCACTCAAACCGGTGCTAGGGTTCGTCTTGAACTTATTAAGCGATATAAGCAAAGCTCATTATTGAAGGCCTCACAGTGAATTCAAGATGAAAAACAACAATAAAAGCGTTGCTCTATTGCTTTGTTTACAAATGTATTTGTAGAGACTTTGTCTCATTAACAAATAAAAGATATGGAGTAAATGTACATCGGACAAAATCCCTATAAATATATTATAAGATTAAGCAAATGGAACAGCGTTTTCATTGTTGTTCTTCATCTTGATGTCACCAGGGGGCTTCAAAAAAGAGCAAATTCATGAATGTAGGGTTGTTCGACATCCATCAATGAATTCTACTCAAACCTGTGTTAGGAGTTGTCTTGAACTTAATATTAGATATGAATTTGGTTCTGCCATGTATTTGTAGGGAGTTTGTCTCATGTTCATTTAATCCATATCCTTTCTCTGTTAATTATTATTTAATTGGCTGTCATTTCATAAAATCATTAACAAATTTTAGAGTTCAAATAAGAATTTATTTACGTCTCGTCTCTTTTGGAAATGTGCAATTGCATTTTATGAGATCATTTAAGTATGGACAATGAAGAATAAAATTAAAATTCGTTAAATTTATTTTAACCTTTACAAAGAAAAATTTTGTAAAATATATTATTCCTACAAAATACAGGTATATTTTGAAGGTATAACCAATGGGGGTATCAACAAAACTACCAAACAGAGTTGTCAAGAGCTGAAGTCAATGAGAAAAAAAAGACAAATGAGGTAGAAACCACCGGAAAAATTGTCGACCGCAATGGTCCTGACTTGGTACAGGCATTTCAAAAGAAATGGTGGGTTAAACCGGTTTTATGGCATGCCGAACCTCCCCTTCCATTGCGGTAGTGTCCGGTAGCAACTCAACAGCAATTGCTATTGAAAGGTCTTAGACAGTTAAAAGAAATGATTAATATTAATAATGAAAATAATTAATTCAATAAGTTTGCACTTAATGTCATCCTGCATGGCAAAATTGTTTGGATCACAGCAAGGATTTAACTCCTGTATTAATGCATTTGTATATGAATACATTTAAATGTATGATTGAGTGACCAGCTTACATAGAGAAATAAGACTTATTTCGTTGCATTTATGATTTTAAGGAAATGTGCACTGAAACCTAGATTTCATCTAGTGTATAAATTTATTCAACGCCAAAACGCAGTTGTTTATTCCATTTTTAAATCAATTCCGAAACAGATCCGATGAAAATCCGGAATGGTAGTTTTTCGCCCGATGATCGAGTTTGCAGTTAACTGATTAATTATTTAAAACGTTTGATTTCAATAGTTAGGACACTTCATCATGATAATCATCTTAAAAACTGGAAAACAATGTCTCATGTCGATGCCCTGTTCAATCCAAATCAACGTGGACAATGAATAAGAGTTCTCATATCTTTGATCTTGATTTTTGCCCTGCGAAAAGAAGATTAGACAAAAGACTATTTCTTTACACATGCTCATCAAATGGTAAATCACGTGGCAGCAGGTCCCCTGAGACGTCGCAACGTCAAGATGGTATAACGCGCGTTTTATCCTTATGAGAACGGTAAAACTGAGCAATGGACAACACTTTTATTGTTGTTCTTCATCTTGAAGTCTCCATTAGGCATTCAAATATGTGCTTTACTCATACCTCATAGTATGTTCAAGACGGTCCACATAGCAACGGTTTGAGCGGAATCCATTGCTAGATGTTGAACAATGTTACATCCATCTTTTTTCCCGTTGATCCATAGATACTTGATCGTCAACAAACATAAAATTATCTGGCAAAGTGTTCTTACAACCGCTATCATCTATTGCCCGACAAACGACCAATGAAAGACAATCTCAACATTGAAACTACCAAAGGACACAATCCGTATACCGATATTCAAGTATCGTAAATAAACAATGAAAGGATATGGATTAAATGGACATGAGACAAAATCTCTACAAATATCTAAATACCGAAGTTACTGTAAATTTACTTTCTGCATATGCGCATTTCGACAACTTATGTCTCTTCAGTGCAGATAAAATCTAAACGTACAAAATGCAAAGTTAAAACAAGCAAAGGAAAAACGTTTTCATTGATGTTCTTCATCTTGAATTTTATCCGATATAACTGAGAAATAGAATGAATCGTTCACATAAATTCTTTTAAGTGAGATCGGGTAAGTCTGTTCGAACGTAAGCAACACCAAAACTCAAAACAATGCATTATTTCCATTTATTAAGTAAGAACATAACAAAATGGAATAAACAGACGTAAATGACTCGTTACATGTCAGTAAAAAAGTGAGTTAAAAAATGCTGTAATAACAATATCTTTACAACATATCAGAACATGACACTTGTAGAAGGTAGAAATTAAATTTGATATGCCCAAATAATTAATTTTTACTTTCTGTAAAAATATCTGAAGAAGGTATGTATTCTGTATTCTATCATATATATTTTCTGACCTCTGATATTCATAAAATTGTTTTTTGTTTTGTATGGAGTTTAATGCCACTTTCAGCAATATTTCAGCTATATCATGGCAGTCAGTTTTAGGGGTAGAGAAAGCCGGAGTACCCGGAGAAAACCACCGATCTTGAGCAGGTAACTAATATACCTGATATATCTTACGACGTATGGTCGAAAGTCAAGTGAACCCTTTTTTGTGATTTACAACGCATGGCGCTAATTCTCAACGCAGATGTGATAGACAACAGTGATTGTACAAGTAAACTAATTACCTACACCACTCAGCAACCCAGTAACTAAATAAATAAGTAACTAAATTTTTGTGCGACATTCGCACCTAAAAACAAATGTTTGTTGTTTCTATACGATATATCTAAACCAAATATTTAAGCATTTTAATTAAACACAAGGTGAACATTATTGGTATATACGTCAGTCCGAAATATGGCCATTTATGACAACTTTTAAGGCATTTTTTGTTAAAGAATACTTAATGGTCACGTTTGGGACAGCTTTCACCTAGTAGAATAATTTATGAACACTTTCAGAATAGCTGTCAAGTAGAAAAAATTATGACCTTTTCCTTAGTTGATTTTGGATTTCTATTAAGATTCTTTTGATTATTTGTTATCTGTCAGCTTTTATACATCTTTCGATTTCAGGATTTCAAAGTTTTTATTTTATCTGCACTGAAGAGATATAAGTTGTCTAAATGGCAATATCAGAAAATTAAAGTTACTCCGGTATTTTGTTTTGTTTTTTTTATGTCGCCCCAGACGTAGTCGGGACGACATATTGTTTTTGGTCCGTTTCTTTGTTATTAAGTCGCCCAAACAAAGTTTGGCGACTTCTTGTGTTTGCACCGTTTCTTATTAAGTCTCCCAAACGAAGTTTGTGGAGACTTATTGTTTTTGCTGCGTTTCTTATTATTAAGTCTCCCAAACGAAGTTTGGGGAGACTTATTGTTTTTGCTGTGTTTCTTATTTTTATTGTTAAGTCTCCCAAACGAAGTTGGGAGACTTATTGTTTTTGTTGCGTTTCTTATTATTATTCCGATTTCTTTCTTTCTTCTCGTCTCCATGAACTTGTCCGAACCAGATCTCAGAGACCATTACACCTAGAACTTCGAAACTTTGTAGGATGTTGGCCCCATAGATCTAGATGTGCAACATACACAAATTTTTCAAAGGGGGCTTTATTAAGGGTACATTTGGGGGTTCAAAAAGGGGTGGGGTCATCCATGTTAACCCTATGGGAAAATGAAATTTTGAATTTTTTCGCCACTTTTTTCACTGTATCTCAAAAACTGAGAACCATTACTCTATGAAACTTCATGGGAAAGGTCAGTGTTATGTATGAGATGGTTCATCAGCATTGGAGATCAAAATTACTACCGTTGCCATGGAAACCATACCAAAAAATGGAAATTTTTTGGAAAATAGTTGATTTTGTTGATAATTGTAGTTTGATTACACCAATAGGTATTACTTAGATTATAAGGGGAACCCCTGCCCAATTTTTTTTTGGAAAGGGTCTGAAATTTGATGTAATGGACAAAATGGCACTTTGTTGACATGGAAACAAAACCAAAAACATATTTTTTTGTTGAAAATTGAGTTTTTTGATAAAAAATAAGGAATTTTGAGAAATATAAATTACATACTTACAAGGGGAACCCCTGCCCAAATTTTTTTTGGGAAAGGGTCTGA
>MJUU01055916.1:0-13476 GCA_002080025.1 Modiolus philippinarum
TATATATATATATAATTTACAGTAACCTCGACATTTTCTTATATACTAGTGTATTAAGGTACATGTGGCTCTTCTGAGTTAAATATGTTCGCATTCCATTACATACTGAGGAATATTCTTGTCAAAGTAAACGTTGTCTTTATGCAATTTAAAGGCTGTAATAAGATAAGATGACCTATATTTCCAGTCATGAATCCTATGCGGGCAGGCGAATTACAGAAATCAGCAATTTACAAAAAATAAAAAATAAAGAATTGAACAAAAACAATTATTATATAATGATACACACATGATAATTATTTTGAAACATAATATGTAACATGTCAATTGTTTTTCTCTTAAAGGCATGACACTACTAAAATGCTCTAAAATATGAATGAAGTTGATAAATGTTACCTCAGTACTACAATTCATTTGAAATCTGTACGAAAGGACGTTGACAATCAATGTCCTGTGATTTGCAAATTCGTAATAATAATGTACATAATACCCCGCCTATGTTTTCCACTTTTGAAAAGAAAAAAAAACCTCTTAGACTATTTTTTATTTTTGCCTTTGAACAAAATGAAACTTGGCCAGCTCATTCATCATTGCCCAGAACTAAAGTTGAGATCCACTCATACCTATAAAGCCTCCAAAATCAATTTAGGTCAGAACTGTATTGTAAATTTGAAGACTGTATGCAATTTCTTTTCCAAGATGCAAGTCCAAATTGTACTATAAACAAGCCACTTTTTGTCAACATAAAGATCAAATGAATACGAAACTCTTATTGGAGACGAACATCTTTTCTTTGTAGAAATTATTAAAACAAAAAGAAAAAAATGTGTTGTCAATAAATGACAAAATTTAAGTTCACGCAAATCTGACCCATTGTGGACAAGGTGTCTTTATTAACGCCTTACCCTAAAAGCGAAGACTTTGTCGAGATTGGAATGAAAAATGCTTATATAAGAAATATTCATCTTACCGCCATCCGAATCACTAGCATCTATCTGATAATTCATCCAGTTTTTATTTCCGAGTGGAAACATGTCGCTGACAGAGTAGGAGTTGATATTTATTTTTGCAACTGCATTATTCTCCTACAACATAATATAGTAGACAATTTTAGACCATACAGGGTTGTTATGTTATATTTTTGCTACAGTTAAAAAAATAACTAAAAAATCTTCTTGTAAAATGATGATTTATAAAACAAGATTTTAGACTATTGGCAAAATACATCCCGTAAACAATAAACATTACAATGTACTGAAAATACCATAAAATTCAGTTTTTGTAATTCTGAAGGATTTCGATTCAAGTGAAATTGATGTAATTTTGAAACTTCTTCTTGTCAAAAGTCATTTGAAAATGTAAAACATCTCATTTTATCAGCACAAAGTCAAGGTCACATCAGTTACAATTTGACTTCCATATAAAAGAAGCGCTGTTGTAACATTTTCAAAACCTATTGTTTTTTTTTTAATTTTTCAAATAAAAATTTTATCTATAGTAGGTTCCATCAGCAAAACTTGTTTTACCAAATTTGCCAGATTCTGCACTGTAAAAACGGCGTTTAGGTTTTAAACACTTAGAAAACATGTTTAGCCCTAAACATGTTTAGGATTGTGTTTTAATTCCTAAACACTTTGGGGAAGAAACGTGTTTACTGCTAAACGTGTTTAGGTTTTAAACATGTTTAGACGCCCAAATCGCATTCTATGCACATTTCTAAACGTCTAAACAATTATTACGTGTTTAGGTCTAAACATGTTTAGATAATAGTTAAGTAAAGAGTTGTTGTCCGCGTAGAGGGCGCTGCAATCTTTCTTTGTTTGGTTTTGCACGTGGCGATAAACGTGCAGGAGCTTTGTGTCTGGCATGAGAAGTTGTTGATACATAACAGATTCATTTTGTTTTAAAGGTATGTTTTTGAATATTAATTTTGATTTGATGCCTAAGTAATGATGCTACATTGATATATATTTTTTTTTTATTTTCTTCCTTGTAATTCATACAATGATTTAATGTACCATTCCTTTTCATGTAACTTTTTGTATGATTTTTGTAATTTCCAAAAAAATTTAAAGGAATGTGTTTTAACATATTTCTCGCTATACTATTTTTCGAAGGGATTGAATATATATTATTGCTTAATGACTGTTCTTTTTATGTCGTTTCAGGAAAAGAAAGCTACAGTTTCTGATTTGACTGGCAACACTTTCCACTGAAGCAAAACTATAGAGAAGAATTTTAATGTAATAAATAAATAAATAAATAGATAAATGAACCAATAAATAAATAAATATTTACGACGAAACAAAAGTAAACAAAACGCCACATCCTCTGAACAACTCTAAACGTGTTTAGATTTTAAACGCGTTCAGATTTTTTTTGGCGTCAAATAATCCGGGACAAAAATAGGTTTAGGATTATGTTTAGGATCTAAACGCCATTTTTACAGTGTGACAATCGATAAAACATTCTTTCAAGGTGTCGAGACATTTCGTATCGAACCCTGGCTTGCAAAGAAATGAATAACTGGACATTCCAAATGTCCATTTGATGCTGAAAATATCTTTACAAAACCGCGCAAACTTCAGTTAAAACTTTCATTCATACCAATTAAAACAAATCTCATTTAAACTAGACACCAGTAACGTGACGTTCATAAAATAACCATCAAATCGTAATGGGATATATCAGAGCAAACATAATATGATAATTGATCAATCGCTAAAACAACGAATAATATTCATATGACGGCAATAGCACACACACACACACACACACACACACACACACACACACATACATTTACTGAATTACTGAATTAAGTGTTCAATAAAAAATGTGCCTAACAATCACTAAAGGCGAAGTGTTTATTAAATTGATATTATTATAGGTACTCCAACGAAGAATTTTGTAAGCAAAGTTTTATGATTTATCAATTTTAAATTGCACAAACACATAATGATGACATGGTGCATGAAGACGCAAGTTAAGTGTTGTATTTGAATTACAACTCTTACTTTTCAACTGCAAAATTTCAAATACATTCATGAATGCACGTAGGTGCATGACAATTTTAACTTTTACTTGTTTTTGAGTTTTCTTGAATTTTGGTGGTAGTAAATCTCACTTACTGGTCAAAGCGCCGCAACTCCAAATAATTTCGAACCAGTTTTGCCATAGCTCTCAATAAAACCGGTAAATGCAAAGAAAAAAAATACCGGAAGAGGAAATAATTGGATTTTTTTTAAAGATGCTACTAGTAATCTATCCTTCATCTAAATTTTTTTGGGATTAAAAGTTCAATTTCTTATTATTGAAGCAGATAACTTTCTTTTTGCACGGTTATATTCAATAAATGCAAACTTTCATTTTTTCTTTGGAGTATCTATAATATAGTAACTTACACTACCAAATCAAGTTTTATTATTATGAATTATAACTGCGATGCAAATGCGTACATGAAAACTCAAGTTCAGAAAATACGATTTGTCATTTTAAATTATTCTTTATGACGTAGGAATATTTTAAACGAATTCGTTATATTGGCTTTGGATTCTAGTGACCTGAAGATTTTACACATATACTCGTCTCTCACTGAGACCGCCGATGTCTACTGAATACATGACGAGTCTTTACCAAACTAAACCAATTGATTTTTCTTCCGTAATGCGACAGAACAGCAGACTATGTTCCTTGAGGTAGCCGGCAGTTTAGCGGCGAGTACTCTTGGTTCATCCTTCATGTAAGAGATCACGAAATACATGAAATATTTTTACAGAAAATTTTGGAATCTCCAAACACTTCCATAAAATTGTGCACAAAATTGCGCAGAATCTTCAAACACCTCCTTAAAAATTACACAGAATTACGAAGAATCTTCAGACACTCTCTAAAAATTGTGCGCAGAATTGCACAGAGTCTCGAAACTCTCTCCAGAATTGTGCGTGGAATTGTGCAGAATCTTAAAACACTCCCTTAAAATTGTGTGTAGAATTGCGTATAATCTCCAAACATTTCTATAAAATTGTGTGCACAGAATTGCGCAGAATCTTAAAACACTTCCTTAAAAATTATGCAGAACTGCCCGAAATCTTCAGACACTCTCTAAAAGTTGTACGCAGAATTGTGCAGAATCTCAAAACTCACTCTAAAAATTTTGCACAAAATTGCGCATAATCTCATAACAATTCCTTAAAATTGTGCGCGGAATTACGCATAATCTCCAGGCAATTCCATGAAACTGTGCGTGGAATTGCGCAAAATTTTGAAACACTCCCTGAAAATTGTGTACAGAATTGCACATAATCTCCAAACAATTCCATAAAATTGTGCACAGAATTGCGCAGAATCTTCAAACACTTCCTTAAAAATTACGCAGAATTGCTCAAGATTTTCAGACACTCTCTAAAAATTTTGCGCGGAATTGCACAGAATCTCAAAACTCTCTCTAAAAATTTTGCGCAGAATTGCACAGAATCTCAAACTCTCTCTAAAAATTGTGCACAGAATTGCACAGAATCTTAAAACACTTCCTTAAAATTGTGCCCGGAATTGCACATAATCTCCACGCACTTCCATAAAACTGCGCGGAATTGCACATAATCTCCACGCACTTCCATAAAACTGTGCGCGGAATTGCGCAGAATCTTGAAACACTCCCTGAAAATTGCGTACAGAATTGCACATAATCTCCAAACACTCACATAAAATTGTGCCCATAACTGGGCAGAATCTTCAGACAGTACTTCCTTTAAATTGTGCGTGCAATGGCGCAGAATCTTCAGACAGTACTTCCTTTAAATTGTGCGTGCAATGGCGCAGAATCTTCAGACAGTACTCCCTTAAAATTGTGCGGGCAATTGCACAGAATCTCAAGACAAAGTGAAAGATTTAGGGTTATATTCAGGGAAAGGGTTAGGGTTATATTCAGGAAATGGCAAGGGTTATATTCATGGAAAGGGTTAGGGTTATATTCAGGGAAATGGCAAGGGTTATATTCAGGGAAATGGTTAGGGTTACATTCAGGGAAATGGCAATGGTTATATTCAGTAAAAGGGTAAGGGTTATATTCAGGGAAATGGTTAGGGTTAAATTCAGGGAAAGAGTTAAGGTTATATTCAGGGAACTGGTTAGGGTTATATTCAGGGAAATGGTTAGGGTTATATTCAGGAAATGGCAAGGGTTATAAATACAAAAATACCGAAATTGCATAAAAAGCTGTAAATTTAGTTATGCTGTGCATGTGTTTCAAGGAGTAACCTCTCATCAGCAACATTAAAATCAAATAAATATAATTCAGGGAAAGAGTAAGGGTTATATTCAGGGAAATGGCAAGGGTTATATTCAGGGAAATGGTTAGGGTTACATTCAGGGAAATGACAATGGTTATATTCAATAAAAGGGTTGGGGTTATATTTGGGGAATGGCAATGGTTATATTCAGGGAAAGGGTTAGGGTTAAATTCAGGGAAAGGGTTAGGGTTTGATATTCAGGGAACTGGGTTATATTCAGGGAACTTGTAAGGGTTATATTCAGGGAACTGGTTAGGGTTATAATCAGGAAAATGGTCAGGATTATATTCAGGGCAACAGTAAATGTTTATATTCAGGGAAAGGTTAGTATAAAAACTGTCTGATGGGTTTAGAGAAACTGCGCAATTCTGTGCAAAATTTATATAAACTGTCCGATTGCCTTGGGGAAACCTTGCAATTCTGCTCACAGTATATAAAAACTGTATCATTGATTTAGAGAAACTGCGCAAGTCTGCGCTCAACGTATATAATCTGTCTGATGGCTTTAGAGAAACTGTGCAATTCTGAGCTCAATGTATATAATATGTCTGATGGCTTTAGAGAAACTGCACAATTCTGCGCACACTATATAAAAACTGTCTGATGGCTTTAGAGAAACTACACTATATACAAACGGTCTGATTGCTTTAGAGAAATTGCGCAATTCTGCGCTCAATGTATTTAATCTGTCTGATGGCTTTAGAGAAACTGATCTTCGCTAGCAAAGGGTTACGATCCGCTCCTCTCCTCTTCATCCTTTGCGGATTAAGCCACAATTTGTGAAACATCGGTTTCAAATTATTTCCCTTTGAAGTAAGAGTTTCAGAATGATTTATTGTAATAATCAAAGATTATTTATTGCATCTAATAATACAACAATTCACAATATATTTAACTACAAGTAAATAACCCTTCAAAAGTAAAGAAAGGTTATAAAATGGTGGAAATTTTGCAAAATAGAAAAATCATGAAACACCATATTTTAAGTTTTATTGTTACGATATATATTTAAAATCTGACTATAAGGTAATTGATTGGTTGCAGCAAAGGTTAACTGCATCCAAATAAAAAATGTGGATTTTAGACTACAGAAATTCAGCTTGATCTGCCAAGGGTGAAGATGAGAGGAGCGAATCGTAACCCTTGGCTAGCGAAGATGTAGAGAAACTGCGCAATTCTGCGCACACTATATAAAAACTGTCTGATGGCTTTGGAGAAACTGCGCAATTCTGCGCACACTTTATAAAAACTGTCCGATGGCTTTAGAGAAACTGAGCAATTCTGCACTCAATGTATATAATCTGCCTGATGGCTTTAGAGAAACTGCGCAATTCTGCGCACACTATATAAAAACTGTCTTATGGCTTTAGAGAAACTGCGCAATTCTACGTACACCATATAAAAACTGTCTGATGGCTTTAGAGAATCTGTGCTATTCTGCGCACACTATATAAAAACTGTCTGATGGCTTTAGAGAAACTGCGCAATTCTGCGCTCAATGTATATAATCTGTCTGACGGCTTTAGAGAAACTGCGCAATTCTGCGCACACTATGTAAACACTGTCTGAAGACTTAAGAGAAACTGGGCAATTTTGCGCACAGTATATAAAAACTGTCTGATGGCTTTAGAGAAACTGCGCAATTCTGCGCTCAATGTATATAATCTGTCTGATGGCTTTATAGAAACTGCGCAATTCTGCGCTCAATGTATATAATCTGTCTGATGGCTTTAGAGAAACTGTGCAATTCTGCGCACACTATATATAAACTGTCTGATGGCTTTAGAGAAACTGGGCAATTCTGCGCACAGTACATAAAAAATGTCTGATGGCTTTAGAGAAACTGCGCAATTCTGTCCACAATTTATAAAAACTGTGTGATGGCTTTAGAGAAACTATGCAATTTTGCGTACAATTTATGTATATTGTCTGATGGCTTAATGGAAACTGTGCAATTCTGCGTACACTATATAAAAACTGTCTGCTGTCTGATGGCTCCAGAGAAACTGCGCAATTATGAACACAATTTATATAAACTGATAGCTTTAGAGGAACTGTGCAATTTTGCACACAATTTATATTAACTGATGGCTTTAGAGAAACTGTGCAATTCTGCACACAATTTATATTAACTATCTGATGGCTTTTGAGAAACTGCATAATTCTGCGCAAAGATTTTAGCAAATGTGTGATAGATTTAGAGAAATTACATAATTCTTCACATAGATTATAGAAACTGATGGCTTTAGAGAAACTGCAATTTTGTGCACAGTATATGAAAGCTGTATGACTGCGCAATTCTGTGCTTAGTTTAAAGAAACTGTCTGATGGCTTAAGAAAATCTGTAAAATTGTGTGGCCTCATCTTAAGGTGTTAAATTGAATTTAAGATTTTCGTGATCTCTTACATGAAGAAAAAGCCGTACTTTTTGACCCAACTTTCTAAAATACGTTTTGTCACATTCTTTCCTTCTGGAGATTGTGGTCATGGATTTAGTAGTCTACCCTTCATTGGGTTTTATGCGTATGTTTATTGTACTACAGGGAAACAAGATAGAGAAAGGTGACCTTTGAATGCCCATAAACCGGTTTAACCCTACTACTGCCTTTTGCTAGTGCCGATACCAAGTCCGACTCTCCCGAGTTCCTTTACCTCTAGTCTGTTATATGTTTTTTCTAGTGTAGTTCCCTTGTGGGTTGTCGCTTGTGATTTCAGTTTTCGGCCATTGTGGGTGTTTACTGTTATCTTGACTTTTGTAACTGTACTGTTTACAATCCGAGTTACCAGTAGAATGCATGGCAAGTTCGCAAATCTGTGACGTCACAGAACAAAAATTCATACGTAATGCGGTTGGTTTGTAATTGCTTAACTAACCTGTTAATACGGAAAGATGCGGTCGTATGAAATAGCACAACCTTACATTTTTATATAGATATGATCAAAGAGAAGATCAAACGTAGCATTAAGAGGTATATATAGTCCTTTGTAATTAAAACTTACAGGCAGAGAAACATATGCGTAATTTTGATCAAGACTGATTGCGACTCTGTCTGGTTCGAAGTCATCCCATATGTTGTTGACAATACCGTTGTTAGGGTTTCCTCTGTATACCCAACGAACGCCACGATTCAGCAGTGTACTGTTGGAAAGGCAAATATTGTAAATAAATACAACCGGGCTAATAGGTTTTATCATGGTTATTGCGGATTATACGCCTTGACGTAATATTGCTCAAATATGGGCGTTTCTAAAGGAAATATATTGGTGATGAAATGCAATTTATTGGAGTATAAAAGGGACTAATTCACTCATAAACAAAAAAGTTCGAAGGATTTTTATTAAATGTTTGTGAGTGACTTGGTTCCGTTTATATTGTAATAAATTCCTTTTTAAACGATGTTTCATCCTAATAATTCTTTTAATATTGTGATTCTTATCTATATAATGCAAATCACATGTTTTTGTTCTATTTGAATGTCTAGGCGTATCAATTTAAAAGATATTAATTAAAACTGAAAAACGATGACAACATCCAGTGTTTTTGTTTAGTTTAAATTTCATAATAAACCAAAAAGTTAACTGCAGAACTTGGAAGCAGCTTAGTTCAATTCTATGCACGAAGTAGCTACTTGTTATTGAAAAAAATATACCGGGGTATATATTATCATGCGTTGGTCCCAGAAAAAAAGCTTCATTAAAGAAACAGGATACAGGACGAATTTGCCATACGCCCTTTATCTTATTTCGGATTAAGTTTTATTGTTTATAATATAGCGAAATGTGTAATATTCTAAAATTTTTGTTAATGTTTATGTCCTGTCTACTAATATTGCATATAAAATTTGGTGTTTAAAATATCTGCTGCTTTGTTTCTTATTCCGTTTTCATCAAAAGCAGAATTTAAAACTTGATAATATATAAGTATGGTTTCAAAGATAAAGCAGAATTAATATAAGTTAATGGTGAATAAAAGGATATGGAGTAAATGCACATGAGACAAAGTCTCTACAAATACATGGTAAAAAACAAGCAAAGGAACAACGCTTTTATTGTTGTTCTTCATCATGAGGAAGTCACCATGAGGCCTTCAACAATGAGCTTTGCTCATACCTCATAGTAAGTTCAAGACGGCCCCTAGCACCGGTTTAAGCGGAATTCTTTGCTAATTGTCGAGCAACGCTACATCCATGTCTTTCTTGGTCATGGATGCGGGATTGTCAACAAACATCAATTAAACTGGCAAAGTGCTCTTACAATCACTGTCATCCTTTGCCCGACAAAAGCACTAGTGTCTTTAGTTAGTGGACAACTACAACATATAGACAAACACAGGGCACTCAGCAAGTCGAATGTAAGAAAACTTGGCGTTATAAAATAGTGAGATGTGGGCACTTAAAACAGGTGGTCTGGATTACATTTCGAAATTAATAAAATAAATGCCAAAATTTGAAAGTATCAATAGTATATCCATATGAGAAATTCTCTCACGCACAAGTGCACCATAACTGAAAAATATAGAGAGCATTTTACAACTTAAGACAGAATTTTATAACTTCGCGATAATCAATATTCTTGAAAGTTGATTCCTCGAATTAGAGTTCCCCTTTTAATTGATTTCTCACGACGTAAAATTTTGCTTTCCTGGTGCTTGAAGCTGTGCCCATTTCATTCTTGGCGGTTTGTAAAATTTTTGTCATCTTGCCAGCTCTTGACTTAATTATATTTCTGTGGCCAGTTTTTATCAATACTTAATGCATTCAAAATCTTTTATTAAGGTAAAACTACGCGTAAATTTTGCTTCAATCTTGGTCTAGTGGTAAACAACTTCGAAAAGTAAATTACAATAAGGGAACGACCATTTGACTTTCGGGGGGGGGCGATTTTGTAAATAAACAATTTAATTTTGGTGCCAGTGAAAACAAATACTCTAATCCTACATGTCATGAAAATAAATAATTTAACGTTGATTCGAAGAATAATTGTTTTGCTGCAAATGCAAATAAAAGATTTGATGTGACATTTGGAGAAAATAAATAATTTGTTCCAGATTTTTATGAAAATAAATAATTTCTCTAGGCAAATCACCCAAGCCCTACCCTGAAAATCAAATGGTCGTCACTTAAGAAAAGTTTTGGAAAACACTTTTTTTTTTAAATAAGTTCTGAAATGAGAAATGAGTGAAAAACTAAAGTCATTTTATTGTATAGAAATAAGGTAGCTTACCTCACTCCAATTCCTTGTACATATGGTTGGAAATTGATGTTTACAAAAGCTGGAGGGCCAACATCATTTCTTAACACTATTGTTACGGTACCAACTGGGTCCACAAATTTATTTCCAGAGTTTCCACCTCTACCTTCATTAGCAACGACAAGTTTTTGACAGTCACTTGTAAATGCCATCCCCTTGGGATCCACACCAACTGAAAAATAAGTTTGAAATAGGCTGATAGAAAATTTTAGAATGTTAGAATGGCAGGACGTGTCAATGCAACGAAATATCAGTCTTTCAAGTGCAGGAAGAAATATTGTCCTCGTAAAAAGACACCAAAAGGGCATCAAACAGACAAAAGAGGTTGAACTGTGGCATAACAAGTCTCACAACCACTGACTTGAGCAAACACCATGAAAGGATCAGATGTAAAATAAGGGTTTGTAAAAGAGTATATGCGCATTTTGTCACACGTGTGTACTCCGTCGAAAAAGGCAAAATTGAAAAAAAAAATAGTCATATAATGGTGTCCAATCTTGGAACAAACTTTTTCAGTAGCTCCTTGCCAACACATAATAATGATCTGGCGTCAATTGTGCATCAAAGAAATTGTTTATATTTGGACATTGTGTGTGTGTGTGTGTGTGTCCGATCGTAAATGTGTGGCCATCCGCAAATCAGTGTTCAAAATTGCTGTCGAAGACCTTTTCCCCCGCAAATCTGTGTTCTTTTGTCGTCGTCCTTTGCAGTCAGAATGGAAAAGGATAATTTTTGTCAGAGTTGTATTTCTTTAAAGTGCAAACAGATTTACGGAAACACTGAAATTAAAGGATAACTTGAGAAAAATCAACAATACATGAGTATTTCGAGATCTTCAAATACATGGCCATATTTTAATATTATATGTCCTAAAATTAGATTTACACGTGCATTTCACTGTTTAGAAGATTTTGTAGAATTCATTGCTTGTCATTGTTTTTTTGTAATTTTATACTGCTAAAAAATGCATGACAAATATTATATCTCAGTAATTTGAAATCGTTTTGTTTGGTAGCCTTCTTTTTGTTTAGATTTGAAATTAAGTCATATTTTCTATATACTTTTTGTATTATATTATAATTTGTAATGTCAAAATTTCTTATTTAAATTATTGACATAAAAGAAAACACCTGAACATAAAAATTATTTCTTAATTAATTGAAGAAAATAGGAGACATTAGTTAAATGCGCATATTTAGAATTTAAATTCACAGTAACTTCGGTATTAATTCATTTGTGATGCTCTTTTTAGCAGTATAAAAATACAAAAATCGGACCAGAAACGAATTCCAGACAATTTTTCAAACAGTGACTGGTTTTACGTGAAATGCAATAGTAAATTTCACTATGGAACTTTAATATGGCTAACTTCTGTATATCAAGCTGAATGAAACTTTCAATCAATGTAAAACTAATCTTCTCTTCAAATAGTTTTCATAATTCACCTCTCTGAGTAACGATATCCATAGTTTGTCAACCGCCATTTTGGCATGTTGTTTTGTATGTTAATGGTACAGAATACTAATGATAAGGCCGCTCTTTTACGCTAAACCGTATCACAAACGCATGAGGATCCGATGAAAATCATTTTTGTGCGGTGGTAAAAATTTTTGTTCGTTTGCGAATTACAATGAAAACGCACAAAACCCGGAGGTATACAGTAAGTACATCGTAAATGTGTACAGTCCTGGCTCCGAATAAATCGAACTCGTACCGAACTGACACCGGAACCCTACCGTACGAGTGCCGAATAAAACGTATTTAGAGTAAAAACGAAGTGAATAGGTACTATGTAAAACTATCGATTTTAATGTCTTTTGACGGCTTATCAACCTACACCGATAACCATTAAGCACCTCTTACACTACACCGTATAACTCAAACGAACGCCGAACGTATAAAAATAAATTATATCCGTTCGTCTCCGTTCATATACGTTTGTCGTCCGTTCTTTATCCGGTGAATACGGTACAAGTACCGTAATGTCCGTTTTGTACGGTGAAAAATTTTGAACATGTTCAAAACTTGGAACGGACTTATACCGCACAAAATGCCCGGTGAATGTACGGTAGGTTTGCGTTTTGTTCGGTTCTCATGCGTTGTATATACGTTATTCATTCGTTACTTGTCCGTCTTGCATCCGTTCATGTACGGTTTAGTAAATTGTGGAAACGGACTTTTACCGAATAGATAACGGATACAGAACTGTCAAGGGGGTTTGTGTTTCAAGAGTGAGACCGAGGGCGTGTGGGGAATAGCCACAAGATTTTTTTGTTGAGACACGCAAAGTGGTGCATTCCGAGAGCATTTAAAATGATCGGAAAATATATTTTTCGTTAAAAAGGGAAAATATAAAATTATGTCTGTGATTTCCAAGAAAAATGTGTTTTATTTGGGCCTTTAGTAGAAAATGAAACCAGTAGTACGAAAGAATGTGCGAAACAATCCCTTATTTCTTGTTTTCTTATTATTAAAAGGTATATAAAATCTATTTTCCTCGAAAATTTACAAAAGCGTGACATTGAAAGGGGCGAGCGTGAGAGCGTGATTTGGTGTTGGAAAGCGTGACTCTCACACCGAAAGCGTGAGACTTGACAGGTCTGCGGATAAACCGTTCGAGTTCCGCACTTACAGCGGAAGCCAACCGGACGAGCACCGAAAAAATCGAATTATAAAAATATATGTTGTGCAATGGCCAAAATTAACATGTAATAAGCAAAATAAGAATCGTAAAAGTAGGCCACCATTAACAGATAATAATCACAAAAAAAACAATTAAAAGAAAACGGCTAAAAAATCACAACAAAGGAACAGAAAGAAAGGCCCATATTTTCGACCTTATGAGCAACTATGGGTGGGGGGGAGGCAACCGGACGGAAAACCAAAATGATGGTCCTGCAAGAACGAGAGAAACTTGAAACACTGAAGAGTAACA
>MJUU01055916.1:13510-24001 GCA_002080025.1 Modiolus philippinarum
AGGGGGCAGGAGGGTCTGATCCCGGAATCCCGACTATATTTTTTCTAAATCCCGAAATCCCGAACTACAAAGAAACTTAAAGACTGATGAAATCCCCATTCCCGGTGAATAAATTTCCCGAAATCCCGGGCTTAAATCATAAAAATCCCGAAATCCCGGGCTTAAAAACATCCAATTCCGACATCCCAAAAGGGTCCTGCCCCCCTCAACTATATGAGGCAACCGGACGGAAAACCAAAATGATGGTTCTGCAAGAACGAGAGAAACTTGAAACACTGAAGAGTAACACAATTTATCTGGTTGTCCCATAGTTTGGGCCATTAGGCCGATAATTTGAGCAATACTTTCTTTTCCTTTCTTCCTGTTTAGCCGGTCTCTTATTATTTTTCACCTTTTATCTTATATTTTGTTCTTTTTTTACCTTTTAATATGTGACCTACTTAACCATTCTTATTTTACTTAACACGAATTTACAGTAACATTATTCTGACATAAACCGAAAGCATCAAAATAAAACAAAAATGTCCGTTTTCTCACCGGTTTAGAAGCATACGCTGTATAACTTATCGCGATGTTGGCCTTGAGTATCTTCACTGGCATTTCGCCTTGGCTCGTTGGTGAAGAAGATTATCTGTAACCCTACAGTTCTTTTCTTAAGTCATTATCTTGCCTTTTTATTCGGTGACATTTTCGGAAGATTAATTTAATTGGTCAAGCACGCCGTAATGATAATTTGTGTGAAATAACTTGTTGAGCGGCCAAAAGACACGGGTATCCTTTTTAGCTCACCTGGCTATGCCAGGGTGAGCTTTTGCCATCACTTTGCGTCCGTCGTCCGTCCGTCCGTCCGTCCGTAAACTTTTCAATCAAATATCTTCTCCTCTGAAACCACTGGGCCAATTGAAGCCAAACTTGGCCACAATAGTCCTTGGGTAGTCCCCTTTAAAAATTGTGTCGCTCAGGTCTGTACGTCATCCAAGATGGCCGCCAGCTGGGACCAACATTTAACATTGGACCCTATGGAAAAAAAACGTTTCAAATTCCTTTCCTCTGAAACCACTGAGCCAGTTGGTACCAAACTTGGCCACAATAGTCCTTGGGTGGTCCCTTACAAAAAAGTTGTTTTTTAGGTCCGCCCAATTTCCAAGATGGCCGCCAACGGGAGACATAGTTTTAACATTGGAGCCTATGGGAAAACACTTTCAAAGATCTTCTTCTCTAAAACTACTGAGCCAATTGGAACCAAACTTGGCCACAATAGTCCTTGGGTGGTCTCTTACAAAAAAGGTGTTTTTTTAGGTCCGTGTGATTTCCAAGATGGCCGCCAGCGGGAAACATATTTTTAACATTGGACCCTATGGGAAAACACTTTCAAATTCTTTTTCTCTGAAGTTACTGGGCCAATTGGAACCAAACTTGGCCACAACAGTCCTTTGGTGGTCCCTTACAAAAAAGTTGTTTTTCAGGATCGCACTACATTCAACATGGCCGCCAGCGGGGGACATGGTTTTAACATTGGACCCTATGGGAAAACACATTCAAAGATCTTCTCCTCTGTAACTACTGGGCAAATTGGAACCAAACTTGGCCACAATAGTCTTTGGGTGATCCCTTACAAAAAAAGTGTTTTTAATGTCTGCGCGAATTCCAAGATGGCCGCCAGCGGGAAACATAGTTTTAACATTGGACCCCATGGGAAAACATTTTCAAAGATCTTCTTCTCTGAAACTACTGAGCCAATTGGTACCAAACTTGGCCACAATAGTCTTTGGGTTGTCCCTTACAAAAAAGGTGTTTTTCAGGATTGCGCTATAATCAACATGGCCGTCAGAGGGGGACACAGTTTTAACATTGAACCCGATGGGAAAACACATTCAAAGATCTTCTTTTCTGAAACTACTGGGCCAATTGGAACCAAACATCGCCACAATAGTGGTTGGGTGGTCCTTTGCAAGAAAGGTGTTTTTCAGGTCAGTGCTATATTCAAGATGACCACCAGCGGGAAACATAGTTTTAACATTGGATCCTATGAAAAAACATTTTCAAAGATCTTCTTCTCTGAAACTACTGAGCCAATTGATACCAAACTTGGCCACAATAGTCTTTGAGTGGTTCCTTAAAAAAAAGGTGTTTTTCAGGATTGCGCTACATTCAACATGGCTGCCAGCGGGGGATATAGTTTTAACATTTGACCCTATGGGAAAACACTTTCAAAGATCTTCTCTGAAACTACTAAGCCAATTTGGAACCATACTTGGCCACAGTAGTCCTTAGGTGGTCCCTTGCAAAAAGGTGTTTTTCAGGATCGCACTATATCCAACATGGCTGCCAGTGGGGAACATAGTTTTAACACTGGACCCTATGGGAAAACACATTCAAAGATCTCCTCTGAATGTACTGAGCCAATTGGAACAAAACTTGGCCGCAATAGTCATTGAGTGGTCCCTTGCAATAAGGTGTTTTCAGGTCAGCGCGATACCCAACATGGCAGCCAGCGGGGAACTTAGTGTTTCCCATGGGGTCCAATGTTAAACTAACAGAGGTCTTCTCCCCTTTAACTAATTAGGGATATTGGATTTATAGTTTAATTATATATAAGGGCTCTTTAACATAAAATGTCTATGTTAATCAAGGGCAAGGTGAGCGATACAGGCTCTTGAGAGCCTCTTGTTTTAAAATCGATAGTTTTACATAGTACCCATTCAATTAGTTTTTAATCGGACCTTCAACGGTATATTTTCGTTAGTAATCCGTTTTGTTCGGTACTCGTCCGGTATGTTACTGTTATAAATACGTTTTATTCGGTGCTTGTCTGGTAGGGTTCCGTTATTAGTTCGGTGCGAGTTGGGTTTATTCGGTACCAGGACTGTGCATGTACGGTGTACTTACTGTATACCTCCGGTTGTTGTGCGATTTCATTGTAATTCGTGAACGAACAAAAATATTTACCACCGAACAAAAATGATTTTCATCCGTTCCTCATACGTTTGTGTTATACGGTGTAGTGTAAGAGCGGCTTTACGGTGTGCTTCATTTTCCCAGAACGTCACCGAATAGAAAGGCAAGAGAATGACCTAAGAAAAGAGCTGTCGGGTTACAGTCAACCATCTCAACCAACGACTCAAGGCGAAAATGCAAGTGAAAATACTCATGACCAAGATCGGTTCAAAGTTATATACAGCCACTGTGTATACAGTCTGTATGGTAGCGGATTTATCATATTTAAACGGCGAGAAAACGGACATTTCTTTTTATTTTGATGTTGTGGGCATATATCAGAATAGAAATTCATAAAATTCATCAAACACTGCATAACTTTTGCAATTACTTTTTTAGTACTAAATTAGATAAGCAAAGCTTTGATTGGTAGTTTCTGGGATATGTTGAATTTTCGGTTATTTCGTATTTGGATGTTCGTTGCCCTTGACAACGCTAACTGTTTTAAATACAGAGAAACGGTGTCTTTTAATAATATGTCTGTAAATTTAGCTAGAAGGCTAAAAAAATGTCATTTATATAATATATATTTAAATGTTTGAAAAACAATGTTCAAATTATTTTCCCGATATCCTATTTTGATTTATTCCAATATCTTTGTAAGAATATGCAAAATGCAAATGTGTCAGAGAACGTCTTTTCAAATATACATTCATGGTAATATTTGAAAAACATACGAATAACTACCGAAATAAATACAAAAAATAAATACCGAAGTTCGAAGACCGGAGAAAAAATTAGCATTTGAAAACGGATAAAGTTTTGTATGGTATGTCAAGACGATAGATTGTGCCTATTAATGAAAGCGTTTAAACCATATAATTCTGGTCGCATTCCAGTCACACCATCAACAGATCCATATGAATCTAAATTTCGGCCACAGTTTTTAAAATGTGCATCACAGCATAATAAATATGAGATAAAGGAACTGTCATAGCTCACACATATTACATTCCGTCTTATCTTGGTTTTTTTCTCGTGCTCTTCAGTGATGTAAGAATTTTCCCTGTTTTTATGGTTAGTAGAAAAATATGAAAGGATATGGAGTGAATGTACATGTGACAAAAACACACACGAAACATAGAAAACTCCAGTTTATCAAGCACAGGGCTTTTATTCCTGTCTACATCTTGATGTCGCCTGATTGTCTTCAACCAGAGATGAACAATATGCACCACCTCAAGCGAGATCAAGGAAAAGCCCTGTCCTTGATAAATTGGAGTTTTCTATGTTTATATCAGAAATATCAGAAATGTATATGATTTTAGTGTACATTTTTTATTTATGCGTGTTTTATAATTTGAGAAATGTGTATTCATCCAACAGGTTGCAAATATTAAGTGAAGAGGTGCTGTGGGGCAGTTGGTGTAAGCATAAATAAACAAATTAAAATTCTTGTCAAACTGTGATAAAAGGTAATATAAACATATTATGTCAACATGTAAAAATATCATTAAAACACTAAAAACAGAGGTGGGGATGGGCCAAGATCATCGTAAAAGGCCGTGGAAAGGAAACAAGATGGCTTAGATATGAAGCTTTACGTCACAGGTGGAATATAGGTAAAATAAATTTGACGTTCACTGTATAGAGCAAAGACAAAAAGTGGGATGAAATAATAAATGGGTAGGGACAGGATTGTTAGCCTTCTACACGAGACCAAAATTCATAATTAAAAAGTATTTAGATAATAAATATAATTAAAAATTAAATAAAATTGAAGATACCAGTCCAAGGATTGTACATTAAACACTACTGAGTTTTTATATTGATACCTTTCGGGCTTTGGGTACCCAAAGTGAATATAAGTTGTTGTTCTAACTGTGACGGGTACTATAAAAAGACAGTCTCTATAGCAGCGTGGGACCTGTCAAGGTTTCTTCAAGGCAATTGTCGAAATTTACTGAATGTTCGATAAAAAATAGAGCCAGGTTCTGTTTACTCATTTCTTCAAACATGTTTTGTTTAAAGTTCTTTTACCTCACATTTATTAATTATTTCACATTATTTATACACAGTCTATAGTTTGATGCGAACTTGTAGATTGAAATAATTGTGTAAACAATTTGCAAACCGAAAGAATAGACGATAAAAAACTTAAATCTGTTTTACTGATGGACAGATGGACAAAAGACCTCAGATAATTTTATTTTCAGCAGCTATATACTGGTATTGTTATGTACGCCACCTCATATTATTTTAAGGGTACTTTAAAGTACTTATTTTTATGTAACTAAAGTGTATTTTCGTTGTGTGGATGCTAACATGTACATGATCAATAGAAATAATAGAAAAAAGAATTGGGAAACGGGGAATGTGTCAAAGAGACAGCGAGCCAAAGGTAGTAATAACAACTCCAAGCCACCATAAGATCTTCAATGAACGGTGAGGAAACCCCACACCCAACGGCAGGTCGGAGTCGGCCCCTGAATAAAGAGTAATCAAGTTCAGCGAAATAAACATCATCCTAGACTCCTATAGACATTAAGTAAACTAACTAGAAAACAGACAAGATACACAAAGGCTTAATAAATTTCCTGACTTAGCACAGGCGCAAACCTGCTTCGGCGGGGTTAAACTAGTTTTATCGGGCCCAAACCTTCTCCCTATAGCCATTGTGATAAATAAAAAAAAAACAATCGTATCAACAGTGAAACTTAGTTGGCAACAGGACTGAGTCAATTGTGAAAAATGAAACTGAAAGAACTAAATATACGGACATAAACATGAAATCACAAGAGACTACTAGCAGTTAACTGACATGCTAGCTCCAGACCCATTACCAACCGACAAATTAAGTAATGTACTATGTTATAGGTCTAATAAAGCTTATTACAAATGCACTAAAAAAATGGGTAAGGTCAAAGGTCAAGGTCACCGAAATTTGAAAACTTTAACAAAAACTTTCCCATTGCCTGTATCTTTTGAAACAGAAGTGATAGGACTTTCATTTTGGGCCTGTATATTGGTCATATAAAGCTGAACAGCATAATGCAAATTTCATTAAGGTCAGGTCAAATGTCAAGGTCACAGAGGTCAAAATTTTGTTATAGCTCGCTAATTACATTTGCTAAAAGCTTCATATTCTATATGTAAATAGATCTTATAGAGCTTAGAACAAATCCACAAAGAAATCAGTGTAAGGTCAAAGGTCAAGGTCACTGTGCAAATTGGAAAACTTAAACAAAAACTATAATATTGCCTTTATCTTTTCAACCAGATGTAAGAGGACCTTCATATTTGACATGTATATTGATCATATAAAGATGAACACCATTATGCAAATTTCATTAAGATCAGGTCAAAGTTCAAGGTCACAAAGACTAAAAGGTTAAAATCTTGATTTTGATTTAGCTCCTTCATAACAATTGCAAGAGGCTTGGTATTCTATATATGAATAAAGATAATGGGGCTTAGTTAAAATGTCTACTTAACCTTCATTTCTAGTATTATTGGAATTTTTAGCATTAATTTTGTATTATGGACATGGTTGCTTTCGGAGCACAGTGTTTCACAAACACATCTTGTTAACAATATAATTAGAAGTTTATGACCTAAAAAACAAATAATGAAATTCGTTATGTTTTTATTAAACTACATGTATAACTAACAAAATACCGAGGTTACTGTGAATTTAGGTTCTGCATATGCGCATTTCGACAACTTATGTCTCATCAGTGCAGATAAACTCGAAACATTTGTAAAACCATGAACCGAAATGTGTGTAAAAGCTGATAGAGAACAAATTACCAATAGGATCAAAATAGGAAAGCCAAAATCAGCTAAGGACAGAACTATGCAAGAGGGAGATACTCCTTAGGTTTTTACAAAATTATCGTAAATTTAGACATTGCAAATTTTCAAATAAAATCGTTTTTTGGGCCAGCACCGAAGTACTGGCTACTGGGTTGGTGAATACCCTCGGGGACTAACAGTCCACCAGCAGTGGTATCGGCCCAGTGGTGACAAATAACAAAATACCGAGGTAACTGTGAATTTAAGTTTTGCAAAAGCGCATTTCGAAAACTTGGTTTTAACAAAATTATCGTAAATTTAGATGTTGCAAATTTTCAAATTAAATTGTTTTTTGGGCCAGCACCGAAGTACTGGCTACTGGGTTGGTGAATACCCTCGGGGAATAACAGTCCACCAGCAGTGTCATCGACCCAGTGGTAACAAATAGCAAAATAATGTATGTTAATAAATTGAAATACATGTAATTATGCATACAAAGAGATTTAACTAACTTTTTTCTGTGGCTTGAATATAAGGACATACTTATGAGATTGTTGATTTGATTTGTATACAATACATGTATACAATATGCAATACATGTGGACCAATCAAAAGTCAGAGTTATTATGTAAGGTGGAATTATGTGCAATATTTTCTTTATTGAAAGTTTTTATAATTTATTTTTGTTAACGTCGAAAGTTGTGAACATGAGACGATTGACTGCGCAAATATAGCGGGTTCTAATATATTTCAACTTTATCTATTACCAAAAATATTCGGAAATTTACATGGTTGTGTTTAATAATAATTGTTGATGTATTTTTCACTAATGTTGTTTCCTGTGTTTCAAAAAATTTTTTTTTTAAAAATACAGACATGGTTTTGCATATTTTGTTTTCTCACCAGGTTCTCTTCCTGTCAAGACAAGGGAAGTATCTCCACGCTGAAACGGAACGAAAAATTCTACATGTCCCTCCTTTGTTGGCATGACGGCCTCTAGGCTGACAGCTACAGTATCTGGACATACTGCAACATCATTAGCTCGACCATTATTGGCTGCAGAAAAGGTGTGTCTGTAAAGTATTTGTGGTGAAGTCGGATTATTCATATCCACAACGAACAGAATCCTGTCGGTATTGACATCTGATTGGGCTCCTGGAAAATTGAAAACAAAACTATCAAAAATGGTTTATATTCAAGTCTGATATAATATTATCGTTTTCTAAACTAAAATTTAGTGTCGCTCAATATAAAATGCACAGTTTTGTTCCAGTTAAGTTCTTTCCACTATATAAATATAATGAATTCAACTTTGATAGACTTACATCAATAAGAGGGTATATCTCGCCTGTAGGATTGTTGGGCAGACAAAATCTCAACCTCAAATATCAAATTCTAAGTCATAATAATGATTGTCTGCGGTAAAGAGTCGGATTTTCCCCGCGCATCTTTGATGAGGTGTGAACCTGCTGGGAACTTTTTAAGGCACCGTTAAAGAACAGTTGTGATGAAGTTTGTTCTAATCGTCCTGTAAAAGATATTTGAATGTGTTTGTCCAATGTTGATTTAGATAAGCTGAACTTTATAAATTTTAGTTTTCCATTTCGCAACACATTTTTTCTTAACTTTTTTCCTGTAGTAGACATCAGAAGCGTAGTGCACTTTAAGGGCATTATCTTCGAATCATTGCGACTAAGTCTTTTAGTAAATGTAATCCGAGTGCAGAAGAAAGTTGTACGTGGTTTGCAAAGAGTCAAGTGTTAAACTATGTCTGTCTCCGACTGCAGCCATCTATCATAAGGTACTGACATTCCAGAATTCCTGAAGGGCAGTGTCAGGTAATTAAAATGTTGAGATAGTTTGGTAGTTAAAGAGAAGATATCAAAATTGACAGTTGCTGTAAGTAACATGGGGCTGTCGAACATAATTGTCAAGAGGGAACACAAGAACTATTGTGACAAGGTTTGGTTTCATTCGTTAAATCGTTGGTTCAGACGCCGAGTGATGGAAAAGGTCTCCATCTTCGCCCATGCCTAGATGGGCTAATACTAAAAACAAAACACCCATAAATGTAAGTTTTTATATAAAATAAACTTCACCGTTCATTGAAGATCTTATGGTGGCTTTGAGTTGTTATTACTCCCTTTTGGGTCGT
Source organism: Modiolus philippinarum (assembly GCA_002080025.1). Taxonomy (NCBI): domain Eukaryota; kingdom Metazoa; phylum Mollusca; class Bivalvia; order Mytilida; family Modiolidae; genus Modiolus; species Modiolus philippinarum. The sequence continues at coordinate 22,398 of MJUU01055916.1, forward strand.
TGTCTCATTGACACATTCCCCGTGTCCGTTCTTTTTCTATAACTCGTAAAGTATTGAGTATTTGCCAGAAAAGCATTTGTCCATTTTAAGAACTTTTTTACAATTTGTCAAAATAAAACTTTACCTAGGACATACAATATACGTTGCTGAACATGGTAAGCGGCAGAATGAGCTGCTCCAGTCAACAAACCAAAGTCATTGTTCATGTTGTATGGAAACTTTAAATATGACGTTTTCCTCAACGTCAGCATACCATACACCGCCGACGCGTACACCAGTAAAAGAACCAAGGTCTTCATTGTTGCCTTCAAAAAGAAAATAAATGTAATGGTGTCAGATTTTGATAACTATTAATATAAGACGGACAGTCTACTGATTTAAAAGTAGAATTTCGCGTATATCATTTCTTCTTTCAATTCGAAGAAAGCTTCCAACTAAGACACAGTAGGAAATCCATAGGTATTAAATCTCCTTCCCAGAAAAATATCTTCTAGAAAAAAATACAGTCATGGCAACGAAAGTAAATTTTCGACAAAATATGAAGATAACAAGCGAAGTAGGAGAATACTAGACTAAAAAAGTACAATAATTATTTGCAACACATAATATCATGATATTTGATCATATATGTCTGTTCTGTAAGATGCTACTAATCTTTACCTGAATATCAAATCCTTGAAATTTCAAGTTTATAACTTATTCTTTTATTAGAACGTTTATATATAAAAGGCATTGTTAAAAACAATGTTCAGGACAACAGGGTCCATACCGTCTCTTGTTTTGATCTCTAAATGAGTTAAAAGTCTTTTTGTACAATCTTGTCTGCATGGGTACATGCATATTAGCGTGCAATAGCAATTAATTTTGAGCAGCATGTCTGCAGAATATTTTTATCACGATAGTGAATTATATAAGAAATATTCGAATTATCTTTTTTTTGGTAGTCACATTAGAATTTTAATCACATTTTCTCTCTTCACTTCCGGTTACGTGCACGTCGGAAATGTATTTTCATTTTCGATCAGTTCCAGCATCACCACTTTATATACGACTTCTGCGGCCACATCAATCTACAGATAGTACTACTGATCAATGTATATCGAAACCAACATTACATACAACCGATTTCAAATAATAAAATACTCAATTAAAAAAAAACCTTCAGATGGTCATTTCGACATTGTATAAAATTCGTAGACAAAAATTAAAAACCGTTGAAATATCAAATTTTAAGAGATCAACAAACGAAGTAAATTACTTGATAACAATTAAATAGAGTACTCCTTATCATTGAGAGACTAGTATATTTTGCATCTTACTTAAAGGTTTGCTGGGCGATTAAATACAGGTCACTAACAATCACTAGTTTTATCTGAACGTAAGGCTATATTGTTAACATAGTACCTTCGAAATAAGAGCCCTTCTGTGTTCGAATGAGGAAATCAATGTTCGAATACCAGTAGGGTTAGAAAGGACTTAATTTCTGACCTTTAGAATAAATATGTGCCGACTAACCTCAGAACAGCATACTGCAGTTTGAGGCAGACATAACCTTTCGTCCAAGTTGACTTTTAATTAACTTTTTATATATATATATATATATA
>MJUU01055916.1:47637-61489 GCA_002080025.1 Modiolus philippinarum
CCCCCCCCCCTTCAGGTTAAATGGTCGGTCCCTAAGGCAATTTCTCGTAAAAAATTTCATCGCGATTTTGAATTATAAGGATTAAAATGAGGGCAATATACGCTTCCGTACATTGTATTAACTTACTGCATGAAAACAAATAGAAGAGTTTAGGATGTATTAAGTTAAAACATGTTGTGTTATACAAGGCAACAACATTTTTTATTTAAAGTCTTGTCTTGCTTTGTAAAACAATAAGCGTTCTTAGTTAGCTCGTTTTATTTAGGTGATAACACAAAAAATTACGAATATTTTGTCAAAAAAGACAATTAAATGTCTTATTTAAAACAAATTGTAGCCTTAACATCATCCATTTTGAATGTTACTTAATGGCTTCGTAGACCTTTATTAGCGAATGATATATAGTGATCATGGTGTCCGTTCGTCCGTCCGTTCGTTATTTCGTCCGCCCTAGTGGTACACTCTTTGTGGTGACAACTCCTCCTAGAGCACTTGGTGAAATTCAATGAAACTTTCACAGAATGTTCAGTGTATGTTGCCATTGTGCACCAGCTATTTAGAAATATGATTTGACTTAATTTATTTTTTTTTGGTTGATTTTTTACTGTCCACCGTTGGGGTATATACTTTGTGTCGACATATTCTCCTAGACCACTTGGTGAAATTCAATGATACTTTCACAGAATGTTCAGTGTATATTGCCATTGTGCACAAGCTATCTATTTTTTTACTTGAATTTTTTGTTGTCGATTTTTTACTGCCGCCATAGGGGTACACACTTTTTGGCGACAACTCTTCCTAGACCATCTAGTGATTGATTTCTATTTCTGCCCATTTCCAGTTATAGGAAGTTAATAAGATTTCTGAAGATTGTTCCTGCTAATTGAGAGCAAAAACCTCGTATATAAAAACTCATGATCGTAAAATTCAATGGAAAATACCCATAATATTTACGGTCCAATTTTGAATGTAATGGAAACGGGAAGTGAGTTTACAAAAAAAAAAGAAGTAAAGAAGTAAAACAAATTCAACCAAAACTAGAAAAATGTGAGCAAAGCTCACTAATATCATACCCCCGCTCCCCCATTGAATTCCAGCAAAAGAAATATCTAATCAAATTTTCAAGTGAAAGTTTAATTGAATTTCACTAAGTGGTCTAGGAGGAGTTGTTGCCACAAAGTGTGTACCCTATGGCTGACGGTTGAAATATCACCCCCCCCCCCCCAAAATCAAGTCAAATGAAATTTTAAATAGCTGGTGCACAATGACAATATGCACTGAATATTCTGTGAAGGTTTCATTGAATTTCACTAGGAGGAGTTGTCGCCACAAACTATGTACCCCTATAGCAGTGAGAAAAAAAAATAGAAAAATGTGAGCAAAGCTCCCTAATATCATACCCCCGCTCCCCCTAAAAAGATCAAATCAAATTTTTAAACAAATGATGCACAAGGGCAATATATACTTAACATTCTGTGAAAGTTTCAATAAATTCCATCAAGTGGTCTAGGAGGAGTTGTCGCCACAAAGTAAGTACCCCATGGCGGACGGACGATCGAAGGAACGGACGGAAGGACACCATGATCACTATATACCGCCCGTTAAAGCGGGGGTATAATAAAAAATCAAGTCAAATCATTTTTTTAATCCAGGCTTGTGACTTTAAATGAAATTAAAATCAATAATATTCATGTCTTTTGATTCTAGCCACATGCTGCTCTAAGCTAAATAAATAGCTGGTGACGATGGTAATATAAACTGAACATCCTGTGAAAGTTTCATATAATTTCACTATATGGTCTAGGAAGAGTTGTCGCCACAAAGTGTATACCCCTATGGCGGCAGTAAAAAATCAACAACAAAAAATTCAAGTAAAAAAAAATAGATAACTTGTGCACAATAGCAATATGCACTGAACATTCTGTGAAAGTTTCATAGAATTTCATCAAGTGGTCTAGGAGCAGTTGTCGCCACAAAGTATATACAGTAAAAAAATCAACAACAACGACAAAATAATAATAATAAAGTCAAATCAAATTTTTATATAGCTGGTGCAAAATGGCAACATACATTAAACACTCTGTGAAAGTTTCATTGAATTTCACCAAGTGCTCTAGGAGGAGCTGTCACCACAAAGTGTGTACCACTAGGGCTGACGGAATAACGAACGGACGGACGAACGGATACCATAATCACTATATATCATTCGCTAATAAAGGGCTCCAAATCCATTGAATCGATGATGTTAAGTACAGAAAGCTACAATTTGTTTTAAATAAGACATTTAATCGTCTTCTTAGACAAAATATTCGTATTTTTTTGTGTTATCACCTAAATAAAACGAGCTAACTAAGAACGCTTATTGTTTTACAAAGCAAGACAAGACTTTAAATAAAAAATGTTGATGCCTTGTATATCACAATATGTTTTAACTTAATACATCCTAAATTTTTCTATTTGTTTCCATGCAGTAAGTTAATACAATGTTATTTTAATTTAACGTAAAACGTTTTGAATTAATACGAGAAATGTCTTTATAAAGCAAAAACTTGTCATAAATAACACGATTTGTTGCCTAATAAGAAGACAAGGTTGTTTTATTTAACACGATTTATCACCTTATAAGGAGATAAGGTTATTTTATTTAAGAAAATTAGTGCGTTATAAGGTGTTTTATAAGACAAGGCGAGTTTACTATTCGCTTCCGTAGAAACCAGACACCAATTATGTCATATTTTTTTATTGTGGTTCAATATTGTCATTAACGCAACCTTAAGTAGCACGTATTACTAAACTTGAAATTAAGAGCATGTAATTTAAGGAAGCTTTGTTTTAAATTTTCATTGAAAGGTCAAGTATAAGGCATTGTCTGTTTGATATTTTCCCACATATTTGTACCTTATTACTTAAAACATTTTTAATATTCACGCATTAACTAAGTATTTCTACAAACATATTGCATGATTGTTTCGATGTGAGTATGGAATGCGGGACTTTCGAGATGGGAGCTCTTCTGTATTTTATGACGTAAAAAGGAGGGAAAACTGGCACCAGACTGCCTTCTTGTCGGGTTCACGAATTTGCTCGTTATGGGGATTAACTTTTAATATAAAAATAGAGTTGTATCGGTTAAGCTGAAAGTTCCGTATTGACAATGGGTATCAAATGTCATACCAAAATGTGTGGGCGATTTGACAAACTCAATCTATTCATCTTGAAATTTAATTCCAATATCTGCAGGTACAATACATGTAGAGGGTCGTTTGAAAAACAAAATTCATTAGTTTTTTGGGGTTTGATTGTTCAGACAAAACAGATATTGATCTAATTATTAACTTTATTTAAATGTTACAAGTATTTTTTTATAAACCAAAACTAGAAAATACTTTATTGAACTGCATACGAGAGACTTTAGACAGGTGGTGTGCAATATTTCAGTTTCTTTAAAAATATTTTTATGTTAATCATACTTACATATAATCTCTTTCGGAGGGATATTTTAAAGCATCATTTCAGAAAAATGAAATGTCCTGGTAATTTTCTACAATTATTTTTAAACTACAGAAAACCAAACTGTATGTAATAATTAATAAGATTTATATATTACAACATTTTTGGAACTAGATCGCTGAAACTGATACACACAAAAATAGTGCTTCATATGACGTCATCAAATGCACTGTAAAAGAATTGACTGTGCTTTTACTACCAAAGGTCCTGGTTAAACTAAAACTGCTGTAAAACAGTTAAAACTAGTTGGATTTTGATAAATGAGCCAATTTTAAAATTGGTATGCCCTATGCCACATTATCATAACAATAAAAGATAATTTTAGACACAAGAAAAAAGCTTTAGTTGTGAAAATAAAGATGAATTTTGCAAAATTGCACCATAGATTGGGACAATTTTTATTGAGAAGCAGTTTTTCAGATAGATTTCAAGGAAAAAAGAGATGAAAAAGGAACGTTTATTGCTTCATTTAGGTTTAAATTTAATTTAAACTGAAGCGCTTCAGGTTAATTTTTTTTCGTCAGTTAAAATTTAGATAAAAATTGTCATATAGAAAAAAATATAATGCACTTCAATTTCAAAAATAGTTTGTTTTTTATGTGGTATATATCTATTTCAATAGGTTTAGAAATCCAGTATTCCTTCTAACTGGTATCCGAGGCGATCGTTTCCACCTTCAATTTCACGAGAGTTCCTATCTCGAAAGTCCCGTATAGGAAAAGATTAAACCTATTTTGTTAAAAATCATACTGAGTCAAATAGAAAATACAGTGAAAATAATGTAATAAAGATGTTTGAACTTTTTCATTCAATGTGGAGGTAGTATTTTCCAACAAACAAGGAAATGAAATATGCGCACTTTTAGCTGACCTTTTCCTTTATTGGTGTGAGGCAAAGTTTTTACAACGGCTCATACAATAAAAACTACTAACCGAGTCATTTAATTTCGGCTTCAGATACATGTATATAGACGATGATCATATTCTTAATAACCCTCGATTACAGTATAGGCATAGTTAGTGTAACCAGTGCCACTGGCAGTCCGTTTGACACTCTGCTGGATCGACTGCTTCACTGCTTGATAGATAATGATTATCTTTTGTAGTGTGTTTAGTGGTAAATCAAGTCTTTTCAAAATCGTCTAGAAACGCTTCGTTTACCACAAAGGGGTACGTCAATGCCCTAATCCAATCAACTGTCCATTCATAATCAATGAAGTACTTTCAATCTAGCCTGGAGGACCAGATTTTAATGCAATGTTTGAATAAATAATCACCAACAGATACATTGAAGACAGATAAATATTAAAGCATTTTTGCATCAATACGATGTCATACCGACCTGATAAAAGTATATCGATTGACGACGTAGTCGGAGGTCGATACAACATCGTATCGATTTGAAAAAAAAAAAAACAAAAAAAAACCAAAAAAAAACAATTGAGATATTGTTTACTTAAAGTTAAACAATAGTAACGTGCAATGTGCCAAATTTAAACTTGCTGTTTGATCTTGGTTGGTCAATCTATTCTAGAAAATATTGTTGATCTTTTGACCAATTAAATTAGTATAATTATTCGCCGCCAGGAGGCGGCGAATATATTTGATACGATATTTTGAAACGTCAGTGGAGGAGCACGTGACCAGGAGCAGTTGTTTGTTTTCCATTAGAATCGATCTAATGTGTCCTAATCTTTTACAATGAAGATACCTTTTCAATAAAATAGGAAATATTTTTAAATTATTTATTCAAGAAAATTGTTTACAAAATTATTAATTTAATTTTCATTAATATTATAACTAATGTGAAAGGGAAATAAATAAGACAGGGGAGACGGGTTATGCTTGCTTAACTTTTCTGTTACATGTCCGGAGGAGTGTGTTTGGATATCATGATGCAGATGCATGATTACCTTAATTGCAATGGTTTTCAAGTTGGGGGTTGCATATTGTTTCCAATTATTATTGTTATTATTACTATTAATTTTTGGTTGTTCATAAAAAAAATAATAAAAAATGATAAATACATAAAGCGAGAACCAGCGTATCCGGCGCAATCTTTTTACCAAACACGTGTGCCTCAGATATGGGTTAATTGATATAGGTCAACATTAGTGAGAGTGAAAACAAAAGAAAATCTGTCGAAGTGGGTCAAGATAGCGTGCTTTGGATCCTGATCATTTTAACAAAAATAAAATCATAAAAATGGAACAATTAATAAAATTGAATTAAAACCAAACAATAACAATAATGACCTTCAATCATCTTTGAAATACCATCAAGTATAAACACGGGTCAAATAATTTGCTTGACTGCTGTGTAATGATTACTGTTTCAGCTGTACTAGTTCTACACTATAAATTATCTCAAATGCCTAAAATCTAAATTACTCTATTAAAATGCCATTTATATTTTATTATATAAAATATTTTCTGTAAGATCACCTTTAACGGAAGAAAGTTTCATTTTTAATATGAAACCAGTAAACATCACAAACATGAATACAATGATCTTACAGATTATATTTAATACAAACAACCATTATTGTTAACATTTTTTGCAATATATATATATATACTTTTTTTTACAATTGTTTTCAACTAAAAAAAATGAGATGTTTTTATACAGTTAAAGTTATAAGATCCTAGTGACATCTGTTTTGTTACGTTTTTATTTGAAGTTTTAAAATTTTCAATAAACATATAAAGCAAGTTATCTTTATTGTTTTTCAGTTACTATAATGAATTTGACAGTGTATGCTTGTGCAATAAAAAAGAATCTTTATTCTATTAGGTTATGACTCTGTTGTCAGGTTGTTTCCATTGTCTGTACATAAATTGGTCCAATGCAATACATTTTAATAGCTTCAGCTATGAACAAAATGATTCTTGCAAAAAAAGAAATACTAATAATACTAATATATATATAATACTACAATCCAATCCATTTGTTAAAAAAGGGGTTCTTAGCTCACCTGACTCAAAGGGTCATGTGAACTATTCCCACCATGAAGCATTCGTCGTTGTCATCCATCATAAACTTTTCTTATTTTCATCTCCTTTGAAAGCACGGCCAATTTGGACCAAACTTGGCAGGGATGGTCCTTGGGTGGTTCCCTTTCAAAATTATATCCGATATCCCTTCCCGCTGAAAATGTTCATGTCAAGTGCCGTCATCTTATGCAGTAGTGACAAGAATCAAGCCACGGTGACCTAGATATATGGTAAGAGTTTAAGTGACAGCTCATATGGCATGTACTATTAGTGATGGGATCAAACAATTTTACATGCAGATGTCTTTGAGGGAAAAGGATTTAATTTCATGGTCCACTGACACTGATTGAATTTAGGTCAGAGTTCATATCTTAGGTACTATAAGAGATAGTATCATGTTATCTTGCATGCAGATGTCTCTAAGAAAGAAAACAAAATTAAACAAGAGTTTGTTCGTCACTGTGACCTACATTTCATGGTTCAATGATTGGTTAAAGTTAAGGTCAGAACTTATATTTCGTGTACTATAAAAGTAAAATAACACATTTCCAAGACATACACTCTACTTGACCTAATTTGGCGGCGAATTGATGCTTTGCATCAATATTTAACTTGTATTAATTGATGTGTGCTAGATTTTTCGGCGTAGCGGTGGGGCGAGGTTTTATATCTGAAGATGTTAAAAATTTTAACACGTTCACTGAAAATGAAAAAAATTAAAATAGTCTGTGCCCATCAATACTAAAGCAAATAGAAAAAATAGGGTCTTTTATAAAACGGTCATTAGAACTGAGCACAGGGGACTCATAACTCTGTTATTATTTTTCTTTACTTGCTTGTTTTATTTGTTAATGTCACAAACTACATGTATGTTTATATGACAATAAATATTTGATTTGATTTGATATATTTTAGCACTTTTTTTCTTCAAGTCAAAGCTTTATTTAAAGACGAGAAAACGTACAAATAACATCCACTTGCATGGAAATTTCATGATTTTTTTATTATTGTAACACAATTTAACTTCTGGCTACAATATATGACTGTTATTAACAATTTATAATGAAATTTATTTATCTAAATATATCCACAGCCTTTAAAAAATCTCACTGACATTAAGGGAGTAACTTTGTCCATTCCATCACATATAGCTAGTTCTGTATACCTTCTAGAATACTCCGGGAATCGCTTCAAAAAGTCTTTTAATACTTTAAAGCAATTTTCACATGTGTTAAGATCAGGGTGGTATGGTGGCTGGTAAAGGAGGTCAACTCCACGTTGACCTAACAAGTACCTAAGATTAGGTTCAGCTTGTCTTTCATGATGGAAACCGCAGTTGTCCATTACAACGGTGTCACCTTGTTGTAGGAAAAAGTTGCCCTGTGGATTTCGATCATTCATCGCGTCTCCAAAAAAATCCAGCATGTGCAAACCGTTAGATGGTCCTTCTATAATGTTATAACATTCGATCCCAAATGGACCATGTAGGAGATTGACGGTAAAATTTGCATTACTAGCATAGCGCTGGATTTCTATAGCCTCTTCCCCTACGAGAGCATGTCCATAGTGTCGATTCCCCGTAGTCTTAATGACGGAATTTTCATAAAAAAATGTAAAGAATATGGATTTTTTGTCATAATAGTGTTTACATACTCGTCAAATTTGGCTTGGTTCTCTGCACTAAGTGCTTCTTCGGGCTTTACAGATAACCTTTTATAAGTATGTCTAATGTCCTTTGTTAGAATCTTAGATATTGTTGACAAACTCGGTACATTATTTTCCGTTACAATTCCATCCGATAGTAAATTTGTACGTATTTCATCTCTGTAAATGGAGGGTTTGCGATGTACATAGTATTGTATTGCACTGATGACTTCGTCCGTACTTTTCAAACGAGCCGGCCCCGGTTTATGCTTTGACGGTGATATAGATCCCTCGGAATCATATTTTGTTATAATCTTTGAAACCGTTCTAGGTTGTATTCCACATATCCTACTTATTTCACGGCGACTATGCTTGTTCTCTTGGAACATATCCAATATGAAACTCGAGAAGGAACAGGCGACTGCATTTACTGAAAAAAATGATGCCTCTTTCACGAAAGTTATTACATTTTTGTAAAGAGCGTTTAAGGCGTACCAACCCAAAGAAATATTCAAACCCTAGCAAGTTGATGTCAGATATCATGGCTCTTAAAACAACATATCAAGGCAAAATTCCTAGTGCATCGCAAAATGATAAAATTGAATTCAATAAACATTTGCAAAAGATAAACAATGATATCAAACATGAATTTAGATACAAACGCGAATTACCGGATTCGGACCCAGAAAATGAAGACACGAAGGGCTGTGGATTGAAGAAATTTTGCGTTAGTACCGCTGCATATTTACACAATGTTAACAAATCTGACTTCCACCAAATACAACCAACAACCCAACTCTACAATCCGTTTATAAGCCAACTTCCGCCGCAGTATTTCTATCCCGTTCCGTTTGTCCAGCCGAACACATTTTCATGTGAGAACATACAACCCCAGGCGTTCGGATTCAGTCAACAATTTCCCTGCTCTCCGTATGGTGTTGCTCCACAACCTTTCCCTTTCTCCTGTCCGCCATGTACAGGAACTATGGCACCTGCTAGCGCTACTGAAGATGGAAAGCCTGATTCTAAGGATACCGGGAGCAAGCCCAAAATTCGGTCACCAATTTAAGCGAAACCTATGTTTATTACCAATATTTCGTCCGCAAGGAAAGAACTGATTTATATTGATTGAATTTAAATATTTTGTACTATCGATGTTGCACATAGTTCCGTCACCTTTACAGTCATTTTATAGTTAGCTCGACCAGTGTGGCTGGCAGACATAAAGTCAGTGTACAACTTTACCTGCTGGACTAATCATTGGTCTTCATTACCTTTTGTGGACTAATTTTTATCTTTAGAAATGTATTTAGTAACAGATCATGTAACACGTAATTAGTTTGTTTGGTCATTTAATCCCTCACACCTTATTTGAAATTCATCTAGCAACACCTAATTTGCCAATCAATCTTTTTGTATAGTTTTTAATCCAATTAAATATATGATCATCTGTATACAGTTACAGCCTGCCAATGCCTTAAGGAAAAACAAGTTTAAAAAAAGCAATCAATCTTGATTGGGATTAGGGTGCCAAACATAGGGATTTTGTGCATAAAACCATAACCCCCCTTCAGGTTAAATGGTCGGTCCCTTAGAGCTCAAGATTGTTTTCTTGTACCGGACAAATACTGAGTTCTAAAATGTGTTGTGCTTTTGATGTGCTTGCCTTAATATTTCATTTTGAATTTTAATTAGTCTATTGAATAAAATAAAATATTGAAATGAAATGACTCGATTTTATCAGATATTTGCATGAAGTATAATAGTATAATAATATAATAATATAATTTATGTTATACAGGAATCTTCACAGGGGATACGGGTTCATATTCCCTGTGTATTATATGATCCCCGAGCCGTAGGACACAGAAAGGGAATTTAAACCAGTATTTCTTGTAAATCCTAATTAACTATTATATTCTGTTAGAAGTTTTAAAATTTTCCTTAAAATGCATTTTAAAATCGTGTTTTGATATCACGGGGTTGCAGCCTCATATCCCCTGTCAAGCTAACCAATCAAATTGCAGGATTTACCCAACCTTAATATTTCACTTCTCATATTATAAAGTTTTAGATTTTAGTTTTGAATCAACTTAAACACCCTGAATATCAAAAGACTTGCGCTTGCATAGTACTTGAGGACGAAANTTGAGGATGGGACGAAGCATTATTATTACGTCATTTTTAAAAAAAACGTTAACCCAACAACATTATAAGGATACAGAAATGCTTAAAGTTCCACATAAAGATAGCACCTTGCCTACCATGTACTGGATTCCTAAGCTTCACAAAAATCCCTTCAAACATCGTTTTATTTTGGCATCTAGTAAATGTTCTACTACTAATTTATCCATCCATTTAACTAGTTCACTTACTTGTATAAAGGAGTTGGTTATTAAATACTGTGAAAAGGACTTATCAAAACGCTGGTGTAAATTACTTTTGGAGTATAAAAAATTCAATTGAAGTTTTGGATAAACTACAATCTATTCAAAGACCAGTCTCATCCGTCGACAGTTATGATTTTTCCACACTTAATACTACTCTTCCACATAAGTTGATTAAATCAAAACTTATTAAATGGTCTTATAAATTTTCTGGTCTGCAGTTCATTGTTCTAACAAAAAGCAAGGATTCTTCTCTAATTGTATATACAATAATTATTGTTCCTTGACATGTGATGACATGATTAATGCACTCAATCTTTTGCTGGACAACATTTTTGTTCGTTTTGGCAACACTATTTATAAACAGATCATAGGTATTCCCATGGGTACAAATTGTGCACCGCTCATTGCAGATCTTTTTCTGTTCTGTTACGAATGAGACTTCCTGAAAAAACCTTCAAAACGGAACCATGCAAAACAGTGTTAATCTTATTTCTATTTTCAATAATAACAGCAGGTATATTAACGATATTTTTACTATTGACAATCCCCAAATTTAAGATTTTGTAGACATGATTTACCCACAAGAGCCCATCCGAAACGTTCAATTGAAGTTTTGGATAAACTACAATCTATTCAAAGACCAGTCTCATCCGTCGACAGTTATGATTTTTCCACACTTAATACTACTCTTCCACATAAGTTGATTAAATCAAAACTTATTAAATGGTCTTATAAATTTTCTGGTCTGCAGTTCATTGTTCTAACAAAAAGCAAGGATTCTTCTCTAATTGTATATACAATAATTATTGTTCCTTGACATGTGATGACATGATTAATGCACTCAATCTTTTGCTGGACAACATTTTTGTTCGTTTTGGCAACACTATTTATAAACAGATCATAGGTATTCCCATGGGTACAAATTGTGCACCGCTCATTGCAGATCTTTTTCTGTTCTGTTACGAATGAGACTTCCTGAAAAAACCTTCAAAACGGAACCATGCAAAACAGTGTTAATCTTATTTCTATTTTCAATAATAACAGCAGGTATATTAACGATATTTTTACTATTGACAATCCCCAAATTTAAGATTTTGTAGACATGATTTACCCACAAGAGCTGAAATTAAATAAAGCGAATAATGATTCCAAATACTGTCCTTTTCTAGATCTAATTATCATTATTGACGCTGGCAAAATAAAAGTTAAAATATATGACAAAAGGGATGATTTTAATTTCACTATAACTAACTTCCCTTTTCTTGACGGCGACGTTCCTCAAGCTCAATCATAAGGGGTGTACATTTCTCAAACTAGTACGATTCGCACGTGTTTGTTCTACTCGATTTTAATGAACGTAACCTTACTATCACAGCAAAACTTTTACAACAGGGTTACAGATTTCATAAGTTGTTGAATACCTTTAAGCAGTTTTATAACAGATATGAATATTTAATATCTAAATATGGCATTACTCACAAACAGCTTATTACTAAGGGTATTTCTAATCCTCGTTTTTACGGTAATGTTGTTAAAAAATGCCAGAAACTAATCAAAAATCCAGAAAAGCTGGGACGTAACTTACATTGGATATTGACAAGATAATCTGCTTGCATCAGTTACAGTATAGGCATAGTTAGTGTAACCAGTGCCACTGGCAGTCCGTTTGACACTCTACTGGATCGACTGCTTCACTGCTTGATAGATAATGATTATCTTTTGTAGTGTGTTTAGTGGTAAATCAAGTCTTTTCAAAATCGTTTAGAAACGCTTCGGTTACCACAAAGGGGTACGTCCATGCCCTAATCCAATCAATTGTCCATTCATAATCAATGAAGTACTTTCAATGTTGCCTGGAGGACCAGATTTTAATGCAATGTTTGAATAAATAATCACCGACAGATACATTGAAGACACAGATAAATATTACAGCATTTTTGCATCAATACGATGTCATACCGACCTGATAAAAGTATATCGATTGACGACGTAGTCGGAGGTCGATACAACATCGTATCGATTTGAAAAAAAAAAACAATTGAGATATTGTTTACTTAAACTTAAACAATAGTAACGTGCAATGTGCCAAATTTAAACTTGCTGTTTGATCTTGGTTGGTCAATCTATTCTAGAAAATATTGTTGATCTTTTGACCAATTAAATTAGTAAAATATTAATTGATGTGTGCTAGATTTTTCGGCGTAGCGGTGGGGCGAGGTTTTATATCTGAAGATGTAAAAAAATTTGAACACGTTCACTGAAAATAAAAAAAAATAATTTTTGCTGCGCCCATCAACACTAAAGTAAGTAGGTTCCTTTATAAAACGGTCATTAGAACTGAGGACAGGGGACTCATAACTCTGTTATTATTTTTTTTACTTGCTTGTTTTATTTGTTAATGTCACAAACTACATGTATGTTTATATGACTTGATTAGATATATTTGGAAATTTTAGCACTTGCATGGAAATTTCATGATTTTTTTTATTATTGTAACACAATTTAACTTCTGGCTACAATATATGACTGTTATGAACAATTTATAATGAAATTTATTTATCTAAATATATCCACAGCCTTTAAAAAATCTCAGTGACATTAAGGGAGTAACTTTGTCCATTCCATCACATATAGCTAGTTCTGTATACCTTCTAGAATACTCCGGGAATCGCTTCAAAAAGTCTTTTAATACTTTAAAGCAATTTTCACATGTGTTAAGATCAGGGTGGTATGGTGGCTGGTAAAGGAGGTCAACTCCACGTTGACCTAACAAGTACCTAAGATTAGGTTCAGCTTGTCTTCCATGATGGAAACCGCAGTTGTCCATTACAACGGTGTCACCTTGTTGTAGGAAAAAGTTGCCCTGTGGATTTCGATCATTCATCGCGTCTCCAAAAAAATCTAGTATGTGCAAACCGTTAGATGGTCCTTCTATAATGTTATAACTTTCGATCCCAAATGGACCATGTAGGAGATTGACGGTAAAATTTGCATTACTAGCATAGCGCTGGATTTCTATAGCCTCTTCCCCTACGACAGCATGTCCATAGTGTCGATTCCCCGTAATCTTAATGACGGAACTTTCATAAAAAAAAATGTAAAGAATATGGATTTTTTGTCATAATAGTGTTTACATACTCGTCAAATTTGGCTTGATTCTCTGCACTAAGTGCTTCTGCGGGCTTTACAGATAACCTTTTATAAGTATGTCTAATGTCCTTTGTTAGAATCTTAGATATTGTTGACAAACTCGGTACATTATTTTCCGTTACAATTCCATCCGATAGTAAATTTGTACGTATTTCATCTCTGTAAA
>MJUU01055916.1:79049-89904 GCA_002080025.1 Modiolus philippinarum
GTATAGTATTGCTAAAAATGGTCAAAGTCCCATAACTCCTATAAAAATTGACGAATCAAAATGGCGGTGCGATATGATCTAGTACATATAGTGACTAACAACCCTACAAAATTTGAACAAAATCCAATACACGGTTTCCGAGGAGTTGCGTCCACAAGATCTCCATTTGTATAGTATTGCTAAAAATCGTCAAAGTCCCATAACTCCTATAAAAATTGACAAATCAAAATGGTGGTGCAGTATGATCTAGGACATATAGTGACTAACAATCCTACAAAATTTGAACAAAATCCAATACACGGTTTCCAAGGAGTTGCGTCCACAAGATCTCCAGTTGTATAGTATTGCTAAAAATGGTCAAAGTCCCATAACTCCTATAAAAATTGACGAATCCAAATGGCGGTGCGATATGATCTAGTACATATAGTGACTAACAATCCTACAAAATTTGAACATAATCCAATAATTCCGAGGAGTTGCGTCCACAAGAAAGTGTGACAGACAGACGGACGGACGGACCGACGGACGGACACACGGACGCAGACCATTACTATGTCCCACCGTCGCGGTGCGGCGGGGGACAAAAACACATACCAAATATTATTGACCTACCACTTATAGTTACTGAGAAACTAAACTTAGCACAAAACTTAACATGATAACTGGACCGTGAAATTGAGGTCACAGATAAAAGCTATATGGCAGACTGTCATATACTACCCAAGACCAACATATATACAAAATATCATTGACCTACCACTTATAGTTACAGAGAAAATGACCTAATCAGAAATACTTATCATACTCACTAGACCGTGAAATTGAGGTCAAGGACAAAATCCATATGACAGACTGTCATGCCATACATCATTGACCTACCATTTATAGTTACTGAGAAACTAAACTAAGCACAAAAAATTAACATGTTCATTGGACCGTGAAATTGAGGTCACAGATAAAAGTCATATAGCAGACTGTCATGTACTACTCAAGACCAACCAAAATACCAAATATCATTGACCTACCACTTATAGTTACTGAGAAACTAAACTAAGCACTAAAACTTAACATGTTCATTGGACCGTGAAACTGAGGTCACAGACAAAAGCCATATAGCAGAATGTCATGTACTACTCAAGACCGTCCTAAATACAAAATATCATTGACCTACCACTTATAGTTACTGAGAAAATGACCTAATCACAAAAACTTAACATGCTCACTAGACTGTGAAATTGAGGTCAAGGACAAAAGCCATATGACAGACTGTCATGTACTACCTAAGACCAACCTACATACCATATATCATTGACCTAACACTTATAGTTACTGAGAAACTAAACTAAGCACAAAAACTTAACATGTTCATTGGACCGTGAAATTGAGGTCACAGACAAAAGCCATATAGCAGACTCTCATGTACTACTCAAGACCAGCCTATATACCGAATATCATTGACCTTCCACTTATAGTTACTGAGAAAGTGACCTAATCACAAAAACTTTACATGAAAGTTTATGCTGCCGCCGCCGTCATACTTTGTACGCATATGTCTCGCTTTCCGTGCCTTTCGTCGTGGGCGAGACAACAATAGAAATTTCCAGAAATTTTCATTTCAGTCCGTCAACTCTACAGTTTTTACCATATTCGAAAATACGAAAATATCGATAGAAAATAAGACTAGCTTTACCCGAACGCCGTAGCTCTGTTGACATTTCGCGAAGAGTCGTATCCCGTTAGCTATATACAGTCCCTGCTCTAGTTTGAAAAATCTTAAGGATTTAAAACTTCTGATTTTGGAATATTTAGTTTCTTGATTTTATTTAATAGGAATAAAATTTCAACCAACTAAAACTGGAGGATCGCATGGAACACTTCTATTGGCTCCTCTATAAAAGAGAGCTGTTTTGGCTTGGTGGTTCAACAAAATCTGCGATATCAAAATTTTAAGATAAAGTGCAATTTACTTTATCGTCTCAACAAGATATTCTGATAGTTTAATTTCAATTTGAACAAACCAAAATACAACACAAGACAACAAGAAACTGTGACAATTGATAGTAATCTCAATATGTCAATTATGCTAATAACAGGCCAAATAAGAATTACCTAAAACACCTGCATGTGCATCAATAATAGAAATTCCAACTGGTGTATTTGGTACCAGTCCAAGCTGTTCTGCTACTTCATTGGTCAATCCTTGTCCACAGACATCACCAGGGGACTTAACGTCAGTGCCTGGAATATATATATATATTCCGATTTACAGATGTAAGCCTGCTTTTGATTGAATGATGTTCCTTGAATGTCAACATATATTTGGAAAACTGCCAGGTAATATAAGTTGTCATGGAAATTGACAATGTCATAACATGAAAACAACATGGGGAAATTCATAAGAGTAATATTTTTCGCAGATTTCATTTCACAAGGGCTGTTCATCTGAATATAAAGGTAGTTCAGATTACAGACGGGATATATAGCATGACATACCCTGGATGTTTATTATATTTCCTTCGCCTTCGCCTCAGGAAATATAACTAAACATCCAGGGTATGTCACGCTATATACCCCGTCTGAAACCTGAATAACATATAATATCTAAATCACTGGTCAACCCATGTTAAGGGACATTACCGTAAATACATATGGAGTCAATCATGAGGAGGAATTAATCAAATGATATTTATCATTAAAGATCCTAGGAAATGACAACAGGTTTTGCACGATTACTATGTACTTTTCAAAAAAGATTCTACATCCACATTTAGAGTCAATCTATTGATAAAGTCAGTGAAAGATAATGTCTTAAAACATTCTGTGAAGTAAAATGTCACCCAGTACTGAAAGACATACAGTGATTCTAATATGAAGAACAACTAGAGGCTCCCAGTAGCCTGTATCGCTCACCTGGCTTTCAGTTGCCACAATGAAGCTAACATTGTATTTATATATACAGTTGAACTTAAGTCTCTCGAACTTTGTTAGCTCAAACACCACCAATATCTTAAACTGTATTTAAAGTCTGATCTTGTTTTACTATATTTCTTTGTTGGACTTTTTTGACAAAAATGTACTTGCTTATGACCACTTTCAACAACAGTTTGAAGTTGAGACATAATTTTGTAAATGGCAGTCAACAACAATTTTTAAAACCATATTTTTAAGTTACCACATCAATATTTGTTTGGAAACCAAATTTCATTGAAATAGGAAAATGTTGAATTTTCCCGCCTTTTTGGTGGCCATTTTGAAAATGGCAGTCAACAAACAATTTTCAACACGACTTTTGAAGTCACAACATCAATATCCACTTGGAATCCAAATTTCATTTAAATCAGACAATGATGAATTTTCCCACCTTTTTTGGCAGCCATTTTAAAATGGTGGTCAGCAAACAATTCTTAACATCAGTTTTGAAATCATAACATCAATATCCACTTGGAAACCAAATTTCATTGAAATTGGACAATCTTGATTTTCCCGCCTTTTTTGGTGGCCATTTTGTAATGGCGGTGAACAAACAATTTTTAACATTGGTTTGAATTTGCCATCAATACCCATTTGGAAACAAAATTCCACTGAAATTGGACAATGTTGAATTTTCCCACCTTATGTGGAAGCCATTTTGAAAATGGCAGTCTACGAACAATTTTTAACATTGGTTTGAATTTGTGACATCAAAACCTATTTGGAAACAAAATTCCATTGAAATTGGACAATGTTGAATTTTCCCGCCTTTTTTGGCAGCCATTTTGAAAATGGCAGTCAATGAACAATTTTCAGTATCTGTTTTGAAGTCGCAACATCAATTTTCACTTGGAAACCAAATTTCATTGAAATCTGACAATGTTGAATTTTCTTGCCTTTTTTGGTGGCCATTTTGAAAATGGTGGTCAATGAACAATTTTATACACCAGTTTACAAGTTGCCATAGCATGGCAAACATTTAAATCAATTTACACTAAATCTTCATCTTCTCTAGCTATGGATATAAAAAGACGACAAAATATGAAAATTTGAAAATTCCATGAAAAAGGGCAACAACCCCTACAAAGATTTTTGGGTTTTCTTCAAAATTTCAGGGTGGGTAGATCTTGATATGCTGAACCTTTTTGCAATTTACACTTGACCTCTATCTGTTACACTTTTAAAAATAAAAAATATATATATTAAAATTTAGAAAATTTTAGGGAAAAAGGGCAATAACTCCAACACTAAATTTCGGATTTCCTTTAAAATTGCAGGACAGGTAGATCTTAACATGCTGATTATTTTCACTTCCTATTTTTGATATCTGAAACGGTTTTCGAGTTATTTGCAAAAAATGCAATTTACCCCTTTGTTCTTTTTTTAGTAACAGCAGCCATGTTGCTTGGTTTTCGGACTAATCGAACACAATTTTGAAACTGTTTACCCTGGTGATGATTCAGGTCAAGTTTGGTAACAATTGGCCCAGTGGCTTCTGTGGAGAAGATTTTTTAAACTGAAGACAAAAAGTATCAAATTTCTTAAATTTGACCAATAAAGGGCAAAAACTCCTATATGGGTAGTGAGATTTTCTTCAAAATTTCAAGGTGGGTAGATCTTGATATGCCAGGGATAATTTTAGCTCTTTTCAAATGGGTCCCCCGTCCAACAAATTGGGAATTTTGCATCGCGACAACTTTGATTGGGAAAAATGAAAATATATCAAATACTGCAACATACATGTGTATACACCAAGAATATGAGCAAGTACACACCACAAGAGTTTGAAGAATGGAAAGTATCCTTACTTCAAAGCCATTAAGACTACATTATATATATATTTTTTTCAAATTACGCCAGATTTGAATTTTATCAAGCTAATTATCCATGAAAGAAGTATTGCTCTTTTCCTATATGAAAGCAAATCAACATTTTATCAGAAATTCTTTGGTTGTCTGCAAATAAAGATCATTCACATATTTCAATATTATCACCAAAATCAAACCCTTTATACCAAATGATATATATACCTCATTCCATGAAATGACTATGCATTCATGCATTAATCATACAGCAAGTCATTTCCACAATTCGTTTTAACTAGCAGAAATGAAAGCACCCCCTTCCAAATTCTAAACCAGTATAAAGTCCCAGTTTCAGAAACTCTAATTTCAAGTCATAACTATTCAATATTTATTTCAATGCAAACCTTAGCTTTGGCAATTAGGGTATTGGAACGTTACAACGTATTTCAAAAGTCCTGGATGAAAGTCTCGAATTTTAGAAAGGACAATGAACGATAACAACACGATTTCAATTCACTTAACACATTCTGATTTTCAAGATGTTCCCTTATGGACATTTGGGATCTCAGACATTTTGCTTATCATCAGGGTGGTCGTTAATAGCGTAAATTGCATTATTTAGTTACTTCTGGACGTTACTGCGATGTTTTGAGTAATTTCAGGTTCTAACAAAAAGGCGACACGGATCGGAACAGAAGATTCACCAGAGATGGAAATGAAAAAAATCCGGATTTTGTAAACATCGTTGCCGCTATTGGGAATTTTCTTTTTTGGGGAATGGGGCCGCCAAGAGGGGAATGGGGCCGCCAGGCGGCCCTAAATTATATAGTAGCGTCATCCCTGTATGCTGAACATTTTTGCAATTTAAAGTTGACCTCTATCTGTTATAATTTTGGGATAAAAAATAAAGAATATCAAAATTTTGAAATTTTCACAAAAAAGGGCAATAACTCTGAGACGGGTTTTCGGATTTTCTTCAAAATTGCAGGGCAGGTAGATCTTGTTATGCTGATCACTTTTACTAAATGTCAGATTTTTGATATCTGTAATGGTTTTTTGTTATTTGCCAAAAACAGCAATTTACCCCTATGTGCTATTTTTAGTAACAGCAGACATTTGTTTGGTCCTTGGACTAATCGAACACAATTTTGAATCTAGATACCCTGATGATAATTCAGGCCAAGTTTGGTTCAAATTGGCCTAGCGGTTTCAGAGGAGGAGATTTTTGAAAAAGTTTACAACGGACGGACAGACTGACGACGGACGCCAAAGGATGGCAATAGTTCACATGGCCTTTTAGGCCAGGTGAGCTAATAAAAGCTTTTAATTTAGAAACTATCTTATGTTGAATAGATTTCTGTTTTTTTAATGTCACAATTTAGTCCAGATATTATATAAATTTTGACTCCTAGTAATCATAAGGAATTTAGGAACCATTAATTTATAGGAGGAATCTACTTATCAAAATTTAATATTTTAGAATTTTTAAGTCTATGCAGCTTAACAAACATAAAAGTGAAGACTAACCACATCTCTTATAACTTTCTTTCACAAAGTCACCTAGGCTAATTCTATCCCAGAATTCATCCTTCCATGAACTATGACCTTTATTGTCTGCTTGATATGTCCATTTACATACAAGTGAACATAGAGATCTTAAAAGAAAAAAAAGTGATTGTAAATTACATAATGCTTTTTACATTTTTTTATACTTTCTTATTTAAGGGGGCAAAACTTGATTGAATCAAATCACTTTCATGGGTATCACATAATACTGTGCAACTTCGTGTGGCAGTATGTATGGATCTAATACACCCTCAATGTTATTTTGTTTCAAATCTAGCAATTCAAGAGGAACTTTAGTAAAATGTTTAGAGGTATACTAAAACTAAAGGCTCACATGAGCCTGAATCACTCACGGGACAGCTACTGATCTAATAAAAATTATTGTATCAGAAACACACTTCTAGTTTTAATTTCTTTTTCTTTCATTTCCACAAAAATGTTTGAAGTCATTCATTGTCTACCCCAATACATATCTTCCTGGAGATGATTTATATCTTTAGTTTGTTTGAAATCCAATGAAAGATGTGGGAGAATTAGCGTCAACAAAGTTAATGGAAAATTTAGGAGAATGGGTGTCCAAAAACTGTGTGACGGGAGACTAATGGACAGACAGACTGACAAACAGAAAAGACAAAAACAATATGTCTCCCCCTTGAGAGAGGACTGACATAAAAATACTAAGGATAAAGTTTGATGAAAATAACAGAATAGAAATATTCAATGACTACCTTGATAAACATCCAGTACTTTTCCATGTCAGAAAATCAGGCAAGTCAAAGAAATGTTCAGCATTTTGCCAGCTTTCTGGTAAATTCTACAACAAAATAAAATGATGCTGGCTCATTAAATATTTCTTCTTGTCTGTTAAATTCTACAACAAAATATAATGATACTGGCTCATTAAATATTTCTGTTTGTCTGTGCGAGAATTTCTCATACGTTTACTACTTCATTTATTTTTTCAATTTGGCTGTTCAATATTTTCATTGTTTTTACTAAAATGTTATATTCTGACACACAACTATTTTTGCCCTTTCAACCAAAGTTACACTGCAAGGTTTGCCTACATCTGTTTCGATGCGCCCCGTGTTGTCTATCTATGTTGTTGTCTTTTTTCTTGTAACCCTGGTGCTTTCAGCTGGATAACCCTGAGCATCGCCCAAGTTGGCACTCCATGGCGGGTGGGGAGCAAGAGAGTGACCTCGATATAATTTTTGTCAAGAATACCGCTTAAGTGCACACTAGGGGCCTTCTTGATCTCGCTTGATGGGGTGAATATTGTTCACCTCTAGTTGAAGACCTTCAGGCGACATCAAGATGTAGACAGGAATAAAAGCCCTGTCCTTGATAAACGGGAGTTTTCTATGTATCGTGTGCGTTTTTGTCACATGTACATTCACTCCATATCCTTTCATTTTTCCTATAAAATGTAGATCATCTTTCGAACTTCAGTACCCTTTACATCAATGTGAGATTTATACTTGTTGAGACTGTAGACCTTTTCTACACTTTATCTTAAAACAATTCACATGTTTATGATTTATTTATTTTAGTCCTTTAGATTGTACTTCATTTCTATTTCAATTTACTTGAAGAAATGAAAGCAAAGCTTGCTTACAACATCTATTGACACCATGTGAGCTAAAACAATCCTTACTTCCAGTAATTTGAAACCCATGAAGAACCAAAACCAAATGGCTCAAACAAAATGGATCATTCAAACTCTGACATCGCCATATTTATTTCAACTAGAACAAAAACTATTTTTCAACAATCTCCCAGATATTAGACTAAGAGAATTTCAACTTATATATCAGGAGAAATTTTCATGTACAACATGAACAGATGAATGGATAAGATAGAAATACACATGGGACAAAATCATGAGAATCAACGACAAGGTTAAGCAAGCAGAAAAACAATATTGATATTTTTCTTCATCTTGAAGTCATGAAGCAAACACTCATATTTCATCGTAAGTTCAAAAATGCCCCTATCACCTTCTTGAGTCAAATCCATTTGCTAAATGTCAAGCACCACTACATCCATTTATCTTTTCTTTTGGTCCTAGATGTTGGATATTGGGCAGAGTATTCTCATATAAAACTGTCATCTGTTGATCGATAAAAGAACGAAAAACAATACATATGGAATATTGGACATTTTTTTTATATGGACTTTATCCCGATCAGTATCAAGTGAGCCCCTTAGGATAAAGTAACCCATATTTGCTCTTGATTAGAATATTACTTATATCAACAATTTCTAATCCATCATACTTCTTTGATCCATAACAATTTGGGTGGTTCCATCTCAACAGATATCTGACCTCCTGTGAACTTTAAGATGGGGTCATTAGTGGCATTAATCCTCTCTGTTTGATCCACAGCTCGATGATCCATCCACATAATAATGTTACATTCCTTTTTCCCTAAAAAAGACAAATAATTTTCATTCAACTATATATCTACTGCTAAAACAATATGTTATTCAATGGTTATTGTAATTGTAGCTGAAATGAACTGTCTATCAAAAGATACAAAATGGTGATTTACTCAGGATTCACATAACATAGTATATAAACAACAAGACCTATCTAAATTGTTATGTTTAAATGCTTATAATATATGTTTCTGGTCATTGGATGAAATTTTTTGATAGCAAGGTACCAAGATTTTTTATGCACCTTTATAAAATAACTAATCTAATTAAGGAAATATTCACAAGTGAATACTCTCCTAGGAAATCCACTTAAAAAAGAGGGACCAAATCTACATGTATATGTTTTTAAGACTTATTTTAGTCTAAAATGTTTTGTGTCCTGTCCATGCTTTATGCTTGCATGCTGGGCCTTTCGTTGGTGATAGATGAATGATTGGGAAGAATGATAGTCAGTGGGTGACATTTTTGTGTCTCAGTGGTGGATGATGACAGTCTGTGATTATTCAGCATTAGTCATTAGCTTATGTGTCAATGTTCTAGTCAGTGGGTGATGTTTAAGTGTGTTTATAAGCTGGTCATATTTGAGTGTAATAGTCAGATGAGAGTGTTTGAAAGAGCTGGCCAGTTTGTTAAGTTTGAGTTTATCAGTGATGGGTGATTTTTGAATGTGTTTGTGAATTTGTCTGGTTCTTGATGTTTAAATGTATTAGTCGGTGGGTGATGTTTGATTGTGTCAGTGGTGGATGATGTTTCTGTGTGTTTATCAGCTAATGATGTTGTTGGGGTGTGTAGGTTGGTAAGTGGTGTTTGAGTGTGAGGGTAATATTTGAAGGTGTTGGTCAATTGGTGATTTTAAGTGTGTTAGTCAGTTGGTAATATGTGATAATATTGGTGTTTGGTGATATTTTTTGTGGGTTTTTGTCATCTGCTTATACAATTGTTAACACATGCTCTGCTGTCGTACCATATTATAACTAAAACATGCTTCCTTCAATTATCTACACATACATCATACCTGAAGGACTTGCTGTCACAGATGTTCCATCTTTTCCTATCACAACTAAAGAACATGTACCATCAAATCCAATGCCTCCAACTTGTTCTTTCTTTATACCAGAGGTAGAAATGATATTCTGTAATACATCATATAGTTACAGGTAAGATTTAAACAGCAATAAACATATCATTTCATAGATGCAGTATACAGCAATTTTCTAATTCATTTAGAAACTTACTGTTTCAATAATTAGTCTTTTGATGAAGACTATAAATGACTGTAAAATAAAAAACAGCAATACCAGTGTTTATACTGTACTACTTTGGCCTCATGTTATATTTGAACTTTATCTAAAATGTAATTACCTAAAAAGTCAACAAAGCTTGCAATTATACACCAGTGTACACATTTAAGATACAAAAGTTCGTGAAATTGACCTTGACCAAATAATTATCATGTTAATTTTTCACAAACTCATCTTTTTTCACCAAAACGGTTAAAATCAGATTTTTTGGTAGCTAACCCCTTTGCTGTTTTTTCCACATATCGAGAAAGGGGAAATTGTTTTGCATTTTTAGAAGATTGAATAAACATACAATTTATTTTCTTATTTGCCACAAATATTTAAAGTGTATATATATATATATATATATAGAAACATCAATAAAAAAAAATCTGAAATATTTGTTCCAGTCATCTTTACATGTTCTGTGCAAACAATAATGATGTAATTTTAATAGTATCTACCGGTAAATTTCATTGTTCCAGTATCCACACAATTCCACTAATATCTGAGGAATATGTGTATATTGTGTTAAGAGATACGTTGACTGTATTGACAACACCATCCCATATATTATCTGAACACTGTTCACATTGTGCTAAGAGATACCTTGATTGTATTGACGACACCATCCCATATATCATCTGAACACTGTTCACATTGTGTAAAGAGATACCTTGATTGTATTGATGACACCATCCCATATATTATCTGAGGAATATGTTTATATTGTGTTAAGAGATACGTTGACTGTATTGACAACACCATCCCATATATCATCTGAACACTGTT
>MJUU01055918.1:12242-28330 GCA_002080025.1 Modiolus philippinarum
TAACTTAAGTCCTTTAATATAGTTATTTATATTAAGCATTTTCAGTCCCCCAAAATCTTTATTTTTACACAGAGTTTCCCTATTTATTTTGTCTGGTTTATTTTCCCAAATAAATTCAAACAATTTATTAATAAATGGTTTCATAATTGATGTATTTGGACTTGGTAACGTTAAAAATAGATGGTTTAATTTAGAAATTATCAGAGATTTTATTTCAAAACAATTATGATATTATCTTGATT
Organism: Modiolus philippinarum; assembly: GCA_002080025.1. Taxonomy (NCBI): domain Eukaryota; kingdom Metazoa; phylum Mollusca; class Bivalvia; order Mytilida; family Modiolidae; genus Modiolus; species Modiolus philippinarum. The sequence goes on from MJUU01055918.1 coordinate 12,485, forward strand.
GTATCGCAGGTTCCATCATATTGCCATACCAACTTAATTTCAACGAAATTATGACACCAGTTTGAAATCAAGAATCGCAACACTTTGGTTCCCCTGTATATATAAAACTGCAATATTATACATGTATTTCAGACATTACCCACGTTGATTAGGATGTGTAAGAAAGATAGGACTTTAGAAGAAAATGTAGAGGGCGCTGAAACTTTAGCCTATCTTATTGAAGAGGATCCGGACCTACAGGAAGTGGCAGCCATTTCTGATCATATTATTAAAACTTTGGCGGAATATCTAAGATACACAGATGTACAGCAGATTAATTCCAGGACAACACAGAAAAAGGTGAAGTTTCTGTATACAATCCTATCAACAAACATTTTGTATGAAAAATTAAATTTGTAAGTGTGTAAAATTCTTTAAGCCATTGAACTGGAGAAAACCAGAGGAGTTCAGAAATCTGACATAAATTCAAAAATATGATGAGTGACTTACCTTAATTAGAAAATTTCCAGTTCCTTGAAAGCAATTTCAGTACATGTATATTTGTAATGCCAGGAATTTATGTTCATATTGGTTTCAGCCTTTCTTATCATACTAGTTTTACCATTCATCCACAGAGAGTTATTAGGTTTGATATAGATTCAATCCTTCAGTTAAATTTTTGATACAATTTTTGAAATTTTATGATTATTGCAGATTATTATTATTATTTATTAATATTTTGGTGAATATTTCAAGCTGATTTTGAGCACTGGTTACATTTTATTGCACATTTTGTCTTTAACAGGATAGAAACTGGAGTAATGAACTGAAACAGGCTGCATTTAGAGCATTTGCCTCCCTTGGTGCTAATGATGAGGATATACGAAAAAAGGTTTGCTTATTTAATGTTACATTAGAGTAAATTACAAACTATGTCAACAGTTGGAAGGGACCTACAGTGGAACCTGTGAATTCAATAAAAATTATTGTTGGTATGGTTACATATAAGCTCCACCAAACCATGGCAATAAAATAGGGTAAAAGGTTTCATACCATGTGTTGTATTGTTGGATGTCCTTAGTACTGGATTTAGCCTTTATTGATATTTTTGGGAATTGGTACTTATACCCCCGCTCCGAAGGAGGGGGTATACTGTTTTGCCTCTGTCCGTCCGTCCGTCCATCTGTCACACATATTTTTGTCACATTTATCTCAGCAATCACATATGACAGCCACTTGATATTTTGTCTGGTGCTTCATTATTGGGTCTTATACTGCGCCTTTCTTTTTTGGCCACATCGAATGACCACTTCCTGTTTACCGACTTAGTGGCCTTTTTCCTTTCATTTTCAAAATTGTGACATTTTTCTTAGCAACTACATATGACAGCCACTTGATATTTGGTATGGTGCTTCAGTATGGGGTTCTATACTGTGCCTCCTCTTTTGGGCCATATCGAATGACCACTTCCTGTTTACGGACTTTGTGCCTTTTTTACTTTCATTTTCAAAATTGTAAGTTTTTGTTGCATTTTTCTCAGCAATTACAAAAGACATCCACTTGATATTTGGTATGGTGCTTCAGTATGGGGTTCTATACTGTGCCTCCTGTTTTAGGCAATATCGAATGACCACATCCTGTTTACTAACCTAGTGCCTTTTTTACTTTCATTTTCAAAACTGACTTTTTTGTAGCATTTTTCTCAGCATCTACACATGACAGCCACTTGATATTTAGAATGGTGCATCAGTGTGGGGTCCTTTATTGCACCTCCCCCTTTTTCGGCTAAATCCAATGACCACTTCCTGTTTATCGACTGTGCCGTTTTAACTTTAAATTTTCAAGATTGAGACTTTTTTGTCACTCCCGCTTCGCCAAAGGGGACTTTAGGTTTGCACTCCGTCAGTCCGTCAGTCAGTCAGTCCTTCTGTCAGTCTGTCACACTCAGACTTTTTTCCCTTACTATAAAAGATATTTTAAGTAAGTCTACCACTATGAGTTACAGATTGATTAAGTTTGAATTTGGTTCCAGTCCATTGATTTTTGACGGAGTTATGAGCCTTGGACTCAGAAAATATTGGTAAAATAGAGGTTTTCTGGACTTTTTTCTGAACCGTTCCAGATATGAAGCTGATATTTGCTATGTGAGTCTATCGCTATGAGTTATATGTCAAGTTTGAGTTTGGTTACTGTCCATTTATTTTTAATAATTGCTTTCGAGATTTTTTCATTCTAATGCTGCTGATGAGAGTTAATGCCTTGAAACGTGTATACAGCATAACAAAATTTACTATTTGTTATGAAAACTTGATTATTTTTGTATTACAAAATGTATTTAGAAATAAGTAAAAATTTGTCTGACCTACAAAAAGCCTGCCTACCTTCCAATATTCAAAAGGGATTTCTTCTTTTGAATCTTTTAAATTGTTTATGAGGTTTGAATGTTGATATACAACACCTCCGTGCACTTTATTTTCCATCAGCATGCATGTGTGTGTGTGTGTGTATGTGAATGGTCATTTTAGCCACTAATGATTCATTTGGAGATGATCTACCTAGTTTTTTTTTTGTTTTTTTTTTCTTTTTATTTACAGTGGCTTTAGTAAGGGGAACAACTGCCCAATTGATAGTTATGAAGAATAAGGAATTAGAGTTACCTTCCATACATCATCTCATCACCCATTTGGCAATTACACTTCTTAAAGCCCATTCAGCACTCAAAATACAAAAACTGTACCTTATGAAAGTTTTTTTCATCAAAATATGAATATTGTGATGACAGTATAATCAGGAAAGGTATTTACAGTCCAAGGTCATAACGAGATTAAAAAATGCATACAAATTGCATAAAAATATCATAACATTTGAATGATTTATTCATGTCAAATCTGTCCACATGCTTCAGAAAACATAACAAAAACATGTGGTCATGTTTGGGTAGTCGCACAGCGGCTTCTTTTGTACTCTTAAATATGATTTAGTGAAACATAAGAGGTAACTGTAGCAAAACTTGACAAATAAGCAGTTGTCATGGCAATTTTATTTTACAGCTGTATTTCCTGACTGTTATACAGGATATCAAAATACTAAATTTAAAAAAGTTCCAAAGAATTATGTCAGGTGTTTTAGAATGTCTGAAAACTCAGGTGTTGGGTAAGATAGGTTAAACAGTATTTGATGCTCCAATTTACAACAAACTAATGTCTTTTCACAAATAATTAATTTTGCTAACTTTGTGAGAAAGGAAATATTAGGAAATTATATCAGGTTGATATTGTCCTTTTATGTCATTAGGTTAGATGGAGTACAGTAGGTCTTCCTTTATCAAAATACTAAATTTAAAAAAGGTTCCAAAGAATTATGTCAGGTGTTTTAGAATGTCTGAAAACTCAGGTGTTGGGTAAGATAGGTTAAACAGTATTTGATGATCCAATTTACAACAAACTAATGTCTTTTCACAAATGATTAAATTTGCTAACTTTGTGAGAAAGGAAATATTAGGAAATTATATCAGGTTGATATTGTCCTTTTACGTCATTAGGTTAGATGGAGTACAGTAGGTCTTCCTTTATGAGGCCACCCCTTCTGCAACAACTTTCTGGCCTCAAATTGGGAGTTGCCATTGCTTGGAGGCACAATTTAGTTAAAATGTACTCAGCTTATGATTTGTGTCGTGTACTTGAGGGAGGCAAGCTTCTCTGCAGAGGGGCATCATAACGGAGGAACCACTTTCAATATCTACAGGGGGCCTGGGTGGCCGAGTGGTTAAGGTAGTTCTACTACCTATACAACCACTGTAGTCTATCACCACTACGGTGTGAGATCGCGCCCCACTTTGTACATTACAAAAAAAGGTTGCACTCGACTTACAATCGTAAGTGATAAGTATGCCAGTTACCTGCCAAAGGTCGGTGGTTCTCTCCGGGCACTCTGGCTTCCTCCACCACTAAAACTGACCGTCATGAGATAGCTGAAATATACTGCTGAAAGTAACGTTAAACTCCATATCAATCAATCAATCAATCAATATCTACAGTGTATCAGGGAAAAATAATATATTATGTCCTGGAACGGAAAGTATTATGTGTATGTTATCTGGATTTTGACAACAAAGTATTTTAAAATATCTTGTAATTTATCAGCTTTGAAAATTCAGATTTTACCTTTTCTTGTCCATTTTCTATGCCAGATTTTGAAAGGTTTCAAATTTGCTCGACATGTTCAAGGTTGCATAGAAATATGTATACATCTGTACAGAGAAATTGAATTCCACACTATTTCTGGTATGAACAATGATCTGAAGGTCAAGGCCACTTCTATTTGTTGTCTGCATATTGTCTTTATGTACATACAATGTATAATACTCCAAATCAAACTTGGTACTGTTACAGATTATAGAGACAGAGAATTTGATGGACCATATTATTTCTGGTATGAACAGTGATGATTTAAAGGTTAAGGCTGCTGCAGTTCGATGTCTCCATAGTTTGTCAAGATCTGTGCAGCAGTTAAGAACAACATTCCAGGATCATGTTGTCTGGAAACCATTAATGTCTGTGAGTATTTTTCATTCTGCTTGTATGCATTAAGAGATGTCTCGGGATAAAAAAAAATTAATTGAAAATTATTCAGAATGTTCCTGAGGTGGTATATAATGAAATTATGAAACAAAATATCTGGGTATGTTTAAAAAAAAAAGAAAATGCTTTTCACTGGATAAAACTGGAGAATTCTAAAAAAAAATCTGTCAGAATTACCAAAACGTTACCAGTGAGCGTGCTTAACTTGGTGTTATGAGCAGAAATTCAGTCCCAAGTTTGATTTTGAGTTCACAGTTGAAAGTACCTCAAGAGTTCTGCATGTTTAAATTTTGAAAATTCTTGTGTTTATGTGCTAGATTAAACAGATATCATTTAATGCCTAATTACTACGTTTAATTAATAGATGATACAAAATGGACCAGAGGACTTGTTAGTGATCACTTCATCTACACTGTGTAACCTCCTGTTAGAATTCTCTCCTGGACGTGAAGTCAGTACACCAAGAAAGGTATGGTCTGATTACATAGTGTATGTGTAATTATATAGTGTTCAGTGTGATTATATAGTGTACAGTGTGATTATATAGTGTTCAGTGTGATTATATAGTGTACAGTGTGATAACCTCTACACTGTGTAACCTGCTGTTAGAATTTTCTCCAGGACGCCATGGTACACCAAGAAAGGTATGGTCTGATTACGTAGTGTATGGTGATTATATAGTGTTCAGTATGATATATGGTGTACAGTGTGATAACCTCTACACTGTGTAACCTGCTGTTAGAATTTTCTCCAGGACGTGAAGTCAGTACACCAAGAAAGGTATGGTGTGATTACATAGTGTATGTGTGATTATATAGTGTACAGTGTGATATATAGTGTACAGTGTGATTATATAGTGTTCAGTGTGATTATATAGTGTACAGTGTGATAACCTCTACACTGTGTAACCAGCTGTTAAAATTTTCTCCTGGACGTGAAGTCAGTACACCAAGAAAGGTATGGTCTGATTACGTAGTGTATGTGTGATTATATAGTGTACAGTGTGATTACATATACACTGTGTAATTTTATGTCAGAATTTTCTCCTGGACGTGAAGTTAGTACACCAAGAAAGGTATGGTGTGACTGTACAGTGTATATATTATGTATGTTTAAAACTAGAGTGTAATTGTGATCTCATCGTATACAGTATGATTACATTGTGTTTAGTGTGATTATGAACTTTACCTACCTCAATGAAGTTAGGTATATACATGTATATTTCTCTAATTCTTATGCTGTTCTAATCAATTTCAATCTGTAGGAGATCAAAGTGTTCTCCAACATGTGCAAAAAGTGATTTTGTGATTTCATTGGTTGAAATTCAATAATGACATTACAATGTTTCCAGTCTTTCTACTTTTCCATTGTGAAGACATGATAAAAGGCGACCATGCCTGATGACATCATGCTCATAGAACACATTAATTTCAGATCAACAGAAAGGGGATCATGTCTATGTAAAGTATCAACTTGCAATCAATAGAGAAACTTATTTCACAACTGTATATGACATTTCTCCTCTCTCAGTAGTTAAATTTTCTAAATTTCTAAAACACTTGGTAAGCCTCACATTTTAAAATTGAGTGGAAAAATGTTGTATCTCACTCAATGCAGTTGTAAAATCTATATGTGTCACCTTGTGGCTTCCTCTTTCTGTCAGTATATCCATCAATCTGTTAGTAGACATTTTTTGTCGAAAAAAAAGACTCTCATCAGAATATCTTTTTCAATTTTGTCAGAACAATAGTACCATATAAACCTTTACACTTGTAAAACTAAATTAATGTTTATCTAATAGTTCTCATCTAATATATCATATCATACGGTGGGGTTAAACTCGTTTTCTTGGATCCAAACCCTCCCCCTATATGTGGTGAATGGCTAAAAATAAATACACAAAAATATGCCTGATGACATCATGCTCAAAGAACACATTAATTTCAGATCAACAGAAAGGGGATCATGTCTATGTCAAGTATCAACTTACAATCAACAAGGTGACACATATAGATTTTACAACTGCATCAAGTGAGATACAACATTTTTCCACTCAATTTTAAAACGTGAGGCTTACCAAGTGTTTTAGAAATTTAGAGCATTTCACATCCAAACTTCTATGGAAATATCATTTACAAAGCACATAAATTCAAAAATTGTCCTTCCAAACTTATTAATCCGTTGAACAAACTTATTCATAAAGGATATAAATACAGCATTGTTGTTAAATCTTTACTTCTGGTTTTTGTTGGCAAAAATATTGATCATCTCCTAAATGCTTTACACCATAACTAAATTTAAACAATTTTTCATATTGGCAGTATTTGGCATAGCACAACATCATGTTCTTCTTTCATAATTGATGATGTTGTTATACCAAATCTATTTAGAAGTATTTCAATTGAAATTTCATATGTAAGAAGGCTTGATATCATAGTCAACGGAAATTATGTCCTTAGCTAGCTGTCAGTAACTGCGAGCATTTGTCCGGACAGTACCTGTGTGTATTGTCTTCATGTTTTATGTACTTCATTGTAAGGGTACTCGTCTTGATAAGTTGGACTTTTTTCTAGTTTGATTTTTACTGTGAGTCTTTTTGTGTATTTATTTTTAGCCATTCACCACACATAGGGGGAGGGTTTGGATCCAAGAAAACGAGTTTAACCCCACCGCAATTTTTGCGCCTGTCCCAAGTCAGGAATATGTTGGTCATTGGCTTGACCTTGTCTTCTTATAAAATTTTAGTTTCTTGATATTTGCGTTATTGGATGTGGTTTGTTTCCATTGATTTATTCACTTTTTTACCTTTTCGGGGCCATTTAGGGCTTACTACATGGTGTGAGGTTCCTCACTGAGTTGAAGACCATATGGTGACCCCTAGATGTTTTGTTTTTTTTTGTTTTAACCTGGATATGGGATGTTGTCTCCTTGACATTTACCCCATTTCCTTTCTTTTTCATATATATCAATTTTTTTTTTGTCTTGCCATTGTGTTGTAGTTCCAAATATTTTACCTGTATAATCATGTGAGATGGTGGATATTTCTTTTTACCTCTGTCCAACTGCAGATTAGCTCTGACTTTAATTACCCATAAACCTTTTCCAATTGTCCACACTAATTTGCTAACTATAATGATAAATTGGCATACATATATTCTAAAAAGCTGCTCATCACCACTGTTAACCATTTCAAATTTCTAGTAGTTTTTATGCATTGTACAGTTTTTTTTTAGTAATGTAGAATGTACATTGTGTTTATGCAGTGATGTTATTGTGATAACATGCTCTACAGTGTGATTAACTCCTATACATTTTGATGATTATCCCCAGCTTAGTGAAAGTGGGGGGATCATGTAATGCAGTCTGTCCGTATGTATGTACGTACATACATGCTTTTAATGCTCCATGATAGCTCTGGAACTATGAGAGATTCAAATTTGAAACTTGGCACCATACTAGAGATTGATCTGAAGTAGTGCACTGTGGATTCCGAATTTAGGTCAAACACTCTAGGGGCAAATTTTGGGCAAAAACGCATTTTTGCGATATCCAATGATTTTTTGAAACTCCAACATGAATTTTCATAATTAAGCAACTTTTTAATGTCATCTGCTAGTATGAACACTAGGATTTCAAAAATATGATTCTCATTTTGGTTAATTTCCTGAAACTCTCAAAGACCAATTACATTTTGGAATTTAACCTAGCAACCATATCTTTTTTTATGAATAATAGTTTTAATGATCATTTTCAATGGTCAGATTGCAAAAAACTTTGATTCTAATTTTGGTAAGTTTCTTGAAACTCTCATAGACCTATTATTTTTGGGGATTCTACCTAGCGACCATATCTTTTTCAGTTATTTAGAGTAATAATGATGAATTTCAACTGTTAGGTTGCAAGAATCTTTTATTCTAATTTTAGTAAATTTCCTGAAACTCTCAAAGACTGATTACTTTTTGGAATTTTACTTAGCAACCATATCTTTTAAGCTTACCTGGCCAAAGGCCATGTGAGCTTTTGCCATCACCTGGCGTCCATTGTCCGTCCGTAAACTTTAACATTTTAATTTTCTTCTCTGAAACCACTGGGTCAAATGAAACCAAACTTAAAACAAATGTTCCTTGGCATAAGGAGACTAAAGTTTGTGATTTTGGTGCAGATCTGAAAACCAACATGGCTGCTATGGCTGAAAATAGAACATAGGGGTAAATTGCAGTTTTTGGCTAATAACTCGAAAACTGTTACAGATATCAAAAATCTGATGGGAGTTAAATTGATCAGCATGATGAGATCTACCCACTGTGCAATTTTAAAGAAAATCTGAAACCCATCTCGGAGTTATAGCCCTTTTTCCGTAAAATTTTCAAAATTTTTGCATTTTTTATTTTTTATTTTTTATTTCAAAAAGTGTACAGATAGAGGTCAAATGTAAATTGCAAAAATGTTCAGCCTATCAAGAACTACCCACCCTGAAATTTTGAAGAAAATCCATAAACCCTGGTAGGAGTTATTGCCCTTTTTTCACTGAATTTTTAAATTTTCGTATTTTCGTCTTTTATTCCCAAAACTGTAGAAGATGAAGGTTAAGTGTAAATTGATGAAATGTTTGCCATGCTGTGGCGACTTCAAAACTGATGTTGAAAATTGTTCCTTGACCTCCATTTTCAAAAAGGCAGGAAAATTCAACATTGTCCGATTTCAATGAAATTTGGTTTCCAAGTAGATATTGATGTTACAACTTCAAAACCGGTGTTGAAAATTGTTCGTTCCTTGACCGCCATTTTCAAAATGGCCGCCAAAAAAGGTGGGAAAATTCAACATTGTCCTATTTCAATGAAATTTGTTTTCCAAATAGATATTGATGTTGCAACTTTAAAACCAGTGTTGAAATTTTTCGTTGACCGCCATTTTCAAAATGGGCGCCAGAAAAGGGGGGGAAATTCAACATTGTCATATTTCAATAACATTTGGTTTCCAAATAGGTCTTGATGTCGCAACTTCAAAACTGATGTTAAAAATTGTTGGTTACCAAAAAAGGCGGGAAAATTCAACATTGTCTTATTTCAATGAAATTTGGTTTCCAAATAGATATTGATGTTGCGACTTCAAAACCGATGTTGAAAATTAATTGTTGACTGCCATTTACAAAATGACGTCTCGACTTCAAATCTGGTGTCGAAAGTGGTCCTTAGCAAGAACGTTTTTTGTCAAATAAGCCCAACAAAGAAATATAGTAAAAACATGATCAGACTTTAAGTACAGTTCAAGATATTGATGGTGTTCGAGCTACGAAAGTTTGAGATACTGAAGATCAACTGTATAACTTACAATGTTACCTTTATTGTGGCAACTGAAGGCAGGTGAGCGATACAGGCTTCTTGGAGCCTCTGGTTCAATTTCTTACAATAGTGAAGGTCATCTTCAATAATCAGAGTTCAAAAAAACTGATTCTAATTCCATATCGTTTTTGATGCCTTATAGTTTCAGTGATTATTTTCAATAATCAATTTTGCAAAAATCTTTGATTCTAAGTTTGGTAAATTTCCTGAAACTCTCAGACCCTTTATTTTTTGGAATTCTGCCTAGCAACCATATCTTTTTCAATTCCTTACAGTTAAAAAAATCCTTATCCTAATTTTGATAATTACCTAAAATTCTCAGAAACCTGTTCTTTTTGAAATTCTGCCCAGCAACGATATCTTTTTGCTGTTGTACAGTAACAATGATTGTTTCAACAGAAAGAAAAAAAAACACTTGTCTTTATTTTACAAGGGGAGGGGTCCAAAAAGGGGTAGCAGGGGGATGGCAATCTTTGATTGGCCATGTTTCATTTAGTATGCAGTTTTGTTTGAACACATAGTATACACAGTGATGAAAGTTTTTCGCGGATCCACGGAATTCTGCTTTTTTGCTTTCAAGCTGCTCCATTATATTTGTTTCTTTTACTATATACCTACTTCCAGTGTAGTAGATTTGGGCTTTTTTCTATCAATCACAATTTCATCTCTGTATACAGATTGACTACTTAGTAATTAGTTTGAACCCATTGTATACAGTTTGAATACACAGTAATTAGTTTGAAACCATTGTATACAGTTTGAATATATAGTAATTAGTTTGAAAACTTAGTATACAGTTTGAATACATATTAAACAGTTTGAATTCATAGTATACAGTTTGAAAACACACTAAACAGTTTGAATACATAGGGTGTATTTTAAATACTTGGTAAACAGTTCAAATTCATATTGTAGAGTTTGAATGCATAGTTAAGTCTCCCAAGCAGTGATTACATTGTGTACAATGTAATTTCATGATGAAAGAAATATGATGTTATTGATTGTATATTTACATTTTCAGGCAATTTTAGAAGCTGGGGCCATTGGAATATTAGTGACATTAGCTGGAAGAGTAGAACCAGAGTTAAGATTAAATGGAATCTGGGGACTAATGGTAACTATCTTACAAACAAAAGTCGTTTTTATATTATGCTTTTTCGCCATTAAAGTAAATTTTAAATTATATATATCTTATGTTTTGTTTATTATCAAAAGATCTGCTTAAAATCAAGTTAAGTAATTTAACCAAAATTAATTGATGTTTTTTTTTGTTCACAGAACATGGCCTTCCAATCAGAAATTAAGGTTAAGTCACAGATTATTGAAGCAGTAGGAACAGAACAGTTATTCAAGCTCCTGTCTGATCCAGATCCAAACATTTTAATGAAGACATTAGGTTTGATACGTAACCTGTTATCAGGGAAACCAGTAAGTATAATATAGAGTATATAGAAGAACCCTGAATATGAACTGGCTGGGATGATCATTTCTTTTAACTGTTAACGACCTTTCAATAGCAAGTGCTATTGAGTTTCTACAGCAATGGTAGGGGAGGTTTGGCATGCCATAAAACTGGTTTAACTCACCATTTCTTTTGAAATGCTTGTACCAAGTCAGGACCATTGCGGTCGACAATTTTTCCGGTGGTTTCCAACTGATTTGTTTTCATGGTCTTTTGCTCTTGATAATTCTGTTCGGTAATTTTGTTATTACCCCCATGTTTAATAGTTACTAAAGTGTTCCATTTAATTTCAGTAGTTTGATATAACATTGAACATAATTCCCATTTTCAATTTAATAACATCATTTTTACAGCTACAATGTTAATGATTGTTCATCATTTATGGCTCACTTTATTATCATTTAATTTTTCATATTATTCTTTACACAAAAGTATTCATTTTGAGTTTCACACAATGACAGTAGGTGCATACTACAATGTTCATTTTATTTTCAGCATATTGACAGTATAATGAGTATGTGTGGTAAACAGATAATGCAAGCTATAGTGTTCATTTTATTTTCAGCATATTGACAGTATAATGAGTATTTGTGGTAAACAGATAATGCAAGCTATAGTGTTCATTTTATTTTCAACATATTGACAGTATAATGAGTATTTGTGGTAAACAGATAATGCAGGCTATAGTGTTCATTTGATTTTCAACATATTCACAGTATAATGAGTATTTGTGGTAAACAGATAATGCAAGCTATAGTGTTCATTTTATTTTCAGCATATTGACAGTATAATGCAAGCTATAGTGTTCATTTTATTTTCAACATATTTACAGTATAATGAGTATTTGTGGTAAACAGATAATGCAGGCTATAGTGTTCATTTTATTTTCAACATATTGACAGTATAATGAGTATTTGTGGTAAACAGATAATGCAAGCTATAGTGTTCATTTTATTTTCAGCATATTGACAGTATAATTAGTATTTGTGGTAAACAGATAATGCAAGCTATAGTGTTCATTTTATTTCCAACATATTGACAGTATAATGAGTATTTGTGGTAAACAGATAATGCAAGCTGTAGTGTTCATTTTATTTTCATCATATTGACAGTATAATGAGTATTTGTGGTAAACAGATAATGCAAGCTATAGTGTTCATTTTATTTTCAGCATATTGACAGTATAATGAGAATGTGTGGTAAACAGATAATGCAAGCTATAGTGTTCATTTTATTTTCAGCATATTGACAATATAATGAGTATTTATGGTAAACAGATAATGCAGGGTGTAGTGTTCATTTTATTTTCTGCATATTGACAGTATAATGAGTATTTATGGTAAACAGATAATGCAGGCTATAGTGTTCATTTTATTTTCAGCATATTGACAGTATAATGAGTATTTGTGGTAAACAGATAATGCAAGCTGTAGTGTTCATTTTATTTTCAGCATATTGACAGTACAATGCAAGATATAGTGTTCATTTTATTTTCAGCATATTGACAATATAATGAGTATTTATGGTAAACAGATAATGCAGGCTATAGTGTTCATTTTATTTTCTGCATATTGACAGTATAATGAGTATTTATGGTAAACAGATAATGCAGGGTGTAGTGTTCATTATATTTTCTGCATATTGACAGTATAATGAGTATTTATGATAAACAGATAATGCAGGGTGTAGTGTTCATTTTATTTTCAGCATATTGACGGTATAATGCAAGCTATAGTGTTCATTTTATTTTCAGCATATTGACAGTATAATGAGTATTTTTGGTAAACAGATAATGCAGGCTATAGTGTTCATTTTATTTTCTGCATATTGACAGTATAATGCAAGCTATAGTGTTCATTTTATTTTCAGCATATTGACAGTATAATGAGTATTTATGGTAAACAGATAATGCAGGGTGTAGTGTTCATTTTATTTTCAGCATATTGACAGTATAATGAGTATTTATGGTAAACAGATAATGCAGGGTGTAGTTTTCATTTTATTTTCAGCATATTGACAGTATAATGCAAGCTTTAGTGTTCATTTTATTTTCTGCATATTGACAGTATAATGAGTATTTATGGTAAACAGATAATGCAGGGTGTAGTGTTCATTTTATTTTCAGCATATTGACGGTATAATGCAAGCTATAGTGTTCATTTTATTTTCAGCATATTGACAGTATCATGCAATCTATAGTGTTCATTTTATTTTCAGCATATTGACAATGTAATGAGTATTTATGGTAAACAGATAATGCAGGCTATAGTGTTCATTTCATTTTCTGCATATTGACGGTATAATGAGTATTTATGGTAAACAGATAATGCAGGGTGTAGTGTTCATTTTATTTTTAGCATATTGACAGTATAATGAGTATTTATGATAAACAGATAATGCAGGGCGTAGTGTTCATTTTATTTTCAGCATATTGACAGTATAATGCAAGCTATAGTGTTCATTTTATTTTCAGCATATTGACAGTATAATGCAAGATATAGTGTTCATTTTATTTTCAGCATATTGACAATATAACGAGTATTTATGGTAAACAGGTAATGCAGGCTGTAGTTTTCATTTTATTTTCAGCATATTGACAGTATAATAAATATTTGTGGTAAACAGATAATGCAAGCTATAGTGTTCATTTTATTTGCAGCATATTGACAGTATAAAGAGTATTTATGGTAAACAGATAATGCAGGGTGTAGTGTTCATTTTATTTTCAGCATATTAACAGTATAATGAGTATTTATGGTAAACAGATAATGCAGGGTGTAGTTTTCATTTTATTTTCAGCATATTGACAGTATAATGCAAGCTATAGATTTCATTTTATTTTCAACATATTGACAATATAATGAGTATTTATGGTAAACAGATAATGCAGGCTATAGTGTTCATTTTATTTTCTGCATATTGACAGTATAATGAGTATTTATGGTAAACAGATAATGCAGGGTGTAGTGTTCATTTTATTTTCAGCATATTGACGGTATAATGCAAGCTGTAGTGTTCATTTTATTTTCAGCATATTGACAGTATAATGAGTATTTATGGTAAACAGATAATGCAGGCTATAGTGTTCATTTTATTTTCAGCATATTGACAGTATAGTGCAAGATACAGTGTTCATTTTATTTTCAGCATATTGACAATATAACGAGTATTTATGGTAAACAGATAATGCAAGCTATAGTTTTCATTTTATTTTCAGCATATTGACAGTATAATGAGTATTTGTGGTAAACAGATAATGCAAGCTGTAGTGTTCATTTTATTTTTAGCATATTGACAGTATAATGAGTATTTATGATAAACAGATAATGCAGGCTGTAGTTTTCATTTTATTTCAGCATATTGACAGTATAATGAGTATTTATGGTAAACAGATAATGCAGGCTATAGTGTTCATTTTATTTTCTGCATATTGACAGTATAATGAGTATTTATGATAAACAGATAATGCAGGGTGTAGTGTTCATTTTATTTTCAACATATTGACAGTATAATGAGTATTTGTGGTAAACAGATAATGCAGGCTGTAGTGTTCATTTTATTTTCAACATATTGACAGTATAATGAGTATTTGTGGTAAACAGATAATGCAATCTGTAGTGTTCATTTTATTTTCAGTATATTGACAGAATAATGAGTATGTGTGGTAAACAGATAATGCAGGCTATAGTGTTCATTTTATTTTCAGCATATTGACAGTATAATGCAAGCTATAGTGTTCATTTTATTTTCAGCATATTGACAATATAACGAGTATTTATGGTAAACAGATAATGCAAGCTATAGTTTTCATTTTATTTTCAGCATATTGACAGTATAATGAGTATTTGTAGTAAACAGATAATGCAAGCTGTAGTGTTCATTTTATTTTCAGCATATTGACAGTATAATGCAAGCTATAGTGTTCATTTTATTTTCAGCATATTGACAATATAATGAGTATTTATGGTAAACAGATAATGCAGGCTATAGTGTTTATTTTTTTTCAGCATATTGACAGTATAATGAGTATTTGTGGTAAACAGATAATGCAAGCTATAGTGTTCATTTTATTTTCAGCATATTGACAGTATAATGCAAGCTATAGTGTTCATTTTATTTTCAGCATATTGACAGTATCATGCAAGCTAAAGTGCTCATTTTATTTTCAGCATATTGACAGTATATTGAGTGTTAATGGTTAACAGATTATGCAGAGTGTAGTGTTCATTTTATTTTCAGCATATTGACAGTATAATGAGTATTTATGGTAAACAGATAATGCAAGCTATAGTGTTCATTTTATGGTAAACAGATAATGCAGGGTGTAGTGTTCATTTTATTTTCAGCATATTGACAGTATAATGAGTATTTGTGGTAAACAGATAATGCAATCTGTAGTGTTCATTTTATTTTCAGCATATTGACAGTATAATGAATATATATGGTAAACAGATAATGCAAGCTATAGTGTTCATTTTATTTT
>MJUU01055918.1:28394-53268 GCA_002080025.1 Modiolus philippinarum
AATGCAAGCTATAGTGTTCATTTTATTTTCAGCATATTGACAGTATAATGCAAGCTATAGTGTTCATTTTATTTTCAACATATTGACAGTATAATGAGTATTTGTGGTAAACAGATAATGCAAGCTATAGTGTTCATTTTATTTTCGGCATATTGACAGTATAATGAGTATTTATGGTAAACAGATAATGCAGGGTGTAGTGTTCATTTTATTTTCAGCATATTGACAGTATAATGAGTATTTATGGTAACAGATAATGCAGGCTATAGTGTTCATTTTATTTTCAGCATATTGACAGTATAATGAATATTTATGGTAAACAGATAATGCAAGCTATAGTGTTCATTTTATTTTCAGCATATTGACAGTATAATGAGTATTTATGGTAAACAGATAATGCAGGCTGTAGTGTTTATTCTGGAAGGAGATCATGCAGCTGATATTAAAGAACAAGTATGTTTATGATATTTTTAAATGACACTCAAAAATGGATATATGCCACTGAAAGATAGGTTTATATTTTCATAGCCTGATACATGTGATATGTGTCTGTTCGACTGTTTTCCTAAGATTTCTGACTAATAACTCTTCAACAGAATTAGAGACTGTTTTCAAACTTGGTATGTGCGTTGTTGATCATAAAACTCAGACAAAATACAGTTTTAGGTTGAAAGGTCAAACAGATTCTTGAGATTTGCCGCCTTAAAATTTGAATTTTTGGGTTTCATGTAATCCACCATTACTACATGTAATTTCTGTAATGTAGTATTAAGCATTAACAGGAAAATAATGAGGAAAAAAAGGAATGTGAAAACATCTCAATATTTATTTGACAAATGTTTATAGAATGTTTAGGACAAAGAGTATTAAGAACAGGTTGATGGTTCTTTTCACTGTTTTTGTCAGTACAGATATAATCAAATTACGGCTAGAAGAGAACAAATAAAAGAAATTTGATCAAAATAAGGCAGGGATTTGATATCCAAATATCAATTATTCATCAGAATAATGTCTTAGTAATTTCAGTGATATTTGTAAATACTTTATAGTTATCTCCCATGTGCTTACTCAAAGTTTAAAACAACTTAATTATATATAAGTTTCAAACAATCACGCAATTAAATGAAAGGAACAATACAAAATATTCAGGGTGAGAAGTAAAAATGCAAAAAAAAAAAAAAACTTTTTCAAATATTCTTTATAAATGCTAATTGAGACCTTTGTTTACTGGCAATATTTTCATCCATAATATTTCAAGGTTTCCACTAATGTTCTCAAACCAGCCGCTTATAAACAGCCAAGTCCGGCTGTCCTCAGTTCCTATTGTTGTTAGCGTTTGTCTTTTGTCTTATTTGTGTTTTTCCTGTGTTGTTCTCTAGCAGATTGTGGCATGTAATTATAATTTTCAGCCATTGTAGGTGTTTCCTGTTGTCCCTTTTATTTCATTTGATCCATGGGATCTATCTTTAATAAGTGTTGAATTTCGGTGTACTGCTTTTCCTTGTTCTTGATCACCCAAAACAAATAGACCTGTAGGCACTTGTCCATGTTTTCATTCCTCTCTTCATCAATACAATTCCTTACAGGGATGGAAAGGGGCATCATAACTATTTGACTTATACACAAACTGATCATAAACAATTATTTTTTGGACATTATGTATTTTGACAAATGTTGATGTTTGTAATGAGACAGCATTTATTAATAAGGCTTGACGTAGTGCATATATGCAAATATTTTTTTCAGACCTTGTGTATTTTGACCAATGTTGCTGATGGCGATGAGGCTAAAGGTTATATCATGGAGAATGAAGATGTTCTCAAAAAATTAATGAACTACATGGTAATATGTGAAATTATTTGTAGGATTTCTTCTTTACAGAGAATTAAATATATACATAATAATATACAATTCACTTTATGAATGAAATAAGAATAAACATGAAATATTTAAAGGGTACAACTCAATGACTATTGTTGTCAATATTTTTTAGCAAAACAGGCAGTACTTTGCTCACATGAGAAATCCCTGCAATGTCTATTTTCATTAATGAAATAGATTGTGACATAAAATAACCCAGCTTCACTGTTTGTACACCAATGATATAGATGTTCCCCTTAATTATTTCTTTTGCTGAAATGCTGTAAAAATTTTAAGAAGCTCTGTTGAAATATTACATAAAATGGTTTTATGGTTAAAGTTTTCTTTTTACTTCAATATTAAATTGTCTGTAGTTTAATTCCTTGGTAATGGTGTTACCAAAATGAAGGCATTTTAAAATGATTTTTGTACAAAATTAGTCTGAACACATGACATTGTAATGTACAGTTGCTCTTCAATAACTCAAACACAATTTTCAACCCTTTTCATCTAGACCTGTTATAGGGTCTGTAAGTCTCGTCATGTAACTCACAAGAATTCACGATAAACAGGCATTTCGAAAAGGATTCCCGCCAAAACATGACGTCTAGGTATTATGACGTTCATTTTTTTGTTTGAAATGTCATATATCTTTGTTTAAAATGCAACTTACAGGTACAATTTTTGATCGGGGTGTTCCAAAATTGTATGAGACTTACAGGCCCTATTCAGATTTAAACAAAGTTCGACTTTATTAAGCCTTTGTGTGTCTTTTCTGATTATGTATTCTGGTATATGCATGAAATCATTATGCTAAACTCCCCACGGAAAGGGATCTTGGTGGAAGCTGTATACTCAGGGTACATAACTTACTTTGTCAGTTGGTAATGGGTCTGGAGCTGGCATGTCAGTTAACTGCTAGTAGTCTCTTGTGATTTCATGTTTATGTCCGTATATTTAATTGTTTCAGTTTAAATTTTCACAATTGACTCAGTCCTGTTGCTAACTGAATTTTACTGTTGTTACTTTTGTTTTTTCTTTATCACATTGGCTAGGGCGAAGGTTTGGGCCCAATAAAACTAGTTTAACCCTGCCGCAGCAGGTTTGCACCTGTCCTAAGTCAGGAAATTTATTAAGCCTTTGTGTGTCTTGTCTGTTTTCTGGTTAGTTCACTTTATGTCTATGGAAGTCTAGGATGATGTTTATTTCGCTGAACTTGATTACTCTTTATTCAGGATCCGACTCCGACCTACCGTTGGATGTGGGGTTTTCTCACCGTTCATTGAAGATCTTATGGTGGCTTTGAGTTGTTATTGCTACCCTTTGGGTCATTGTCTCTTTGACACATTCCCTGTTTCCCTTCTTTTTTCTATTTGATAGCTTGAACGCCTCCCCCACCCCAGCTCGAACTGTTTTTAAAGTCTCTTGAGAGTTTGAGCCGTCTAAGTTTGACTGTATATACATTTAAGATGAATTGCATTTTTATTTTTAGATGCACACCAATGTAAAATTACAGATAGCTGCTACAACATGTATTTCTAATCTGGTATGGAATGAAGAAGAGGGTAGGTTTAAGTAATCACACAGGGCCATCATTCTGAAATCATGGACTGGTTCAAGAAATAAAATCACATAAAGAAGGGGTGTAAAACAGTGATAAATTTCCCACAATTTATGTTGTAAGATCATCACATAATTGGAATGATTTTTACCTACCGTTTTTTGGTGTGTATTACACGCACATATTTTCCCTCAGAAAGGTCCTAGTGGGAGGGGATGCGTTTAATACATACGAACTTCAAAAGATTATTTTTTTCTGACCACCGCTAACTTAACTTCAGACCGGAAATGACATTGGAAATAAGTATAAAATCCTTGTTGTGATCCAGATACGAACCTGTGGTTGATAATAACAAAGTTTGCTAATGTTAACATGAATAGATGTGTATTGTTTTCTTTGTATACAACATGTATATTCAGAGATTTCCCGGTACCCAAAACTTCATCTCGATCGTGTCCGCCATATTTGTTTTGATAAGTTGAAGCCGGTTCCGGTTTTAAGGGGAACACAATACTTGCAAGTCATAACGTAATTATATTTATGAAAAGGGATAGTTTAAATGAAATTTATTAATACATAAACTGATAATAAAGATCAATAAGGGAATATCACTTAAAAATTTACCAAAGGCAAACCGTAATAATTACGTTTCCGTAACCGCCTTTGACTTTTAATTACGTTTGGAGATAAACTTCCTGTGTTTACAAAATCAATATATTTTCGTTTGCAAATGCCCAAAATGTTTGAACAAACCATTAAATAAATACAGGTACAATTATTCCTCTAAATATAAAGTGAATAAAGCATCATGTTTTCCATTTATTCAGTCTACAAGGTAATTCTCGGCGTCTCAAGACATTTTTGGACAGAACATGTTGTTGAAAATTTACGTGCGTTTTTTACACACGAACTAGATTTTTTCTGATTCTTTTCCTCTGAGAAAGGGGGTGCGTTTTATACACCAATGCGTTTAATACACACCAAAAAACGGTAAATCCAACATCAGGCTGCACTACGTGTCTTAACATAATTTTAAAGAATTCCTCAAAATGGTAACATTTTATATTTAATACTGTATTTGTTGTATGCTCCATTTGGACATCAACTTAAAAAATGTATGGAGAAAAATTAATTTAAAGATGTATTTATTGGTTCTAAATAGTATTTGTTGATTTTGCTCAAAAGAAAATGACAATTTTTCAACTTTTATGGTCAAAATTGCAAGTTGGTCTGCAGATTTAAAGTGCTTCTTTATTATACTGCCACGGTCCCTCTTTTTAATGACGGTCCTTTATTTTATTATCATCAATTTTCAAGGTCTGTTTTTTCCAAAAAAATTGTATTTATTCCGTTGTTATATCGCCTTTATGACTTGTTGTCAAAATTTGTCCAGATCCAAAAGGAGGTGTAAAGCAATGGATCAATGTTTCTATTGTTGTTCTTCATCATGAAGCATGTAAGGCACACATCATGATGTAACTACTGATGAAGTTCATGTGGAAATACCCAGGTGATCTCTTACAGTTCAATAAAAAGGATTATTTTTTTTTGGATCCTAGATTTGAAAGATTCTACTTTATATAGAAGTAAAATCTGTGTAACTGTTGCTTTGCCTACAGCAGTATTCTGTAATGTTTCATAGGGTAAAATGTAAATTCTGAATTGGTCTTCTGTGAGAACAAAAGAATTAAACATTCTGCAAAGTTTCAAAGATCTGGGTTGAAAACTGTAGGGGTTGATTTCACAAAATAAGTACCCCATTTTGGACAACTGCCACCGGACTCTCCCCACCAGCCTGCCCGACATTTACCATACTGTAATCCAGATCTGCACTCCATGCAACTCGGTCAAAAAAGGGTGTTTTAAAATCTCTATAAATTTTAAATGCCTAACTCCATATTTTACCCTGAAGTAAATGAGAAAAAGAACTGTCAGTCTTAGAAAATAATAATCCAAAGTCAATGTCAACATTGGCAACATAAAGATGAACATGGACCCCATTCAAAACCATGGGTTAGATCAGTAGCACCGGTAGTAGCACCACTACAGTAAGGATCTCCTGGTTCTTATAAGTCAGAAGCTATATTGAACATGCCAAATCAGATTTTGTCTTTTAATTCATTTTTGTTCTAAATTCTATTTTACCACTTTTACCCTATTCACCAGCCCAGTAGTGCGACTTGTCTGACATGAGAATTTTACCTTCTGTTTTGTAGAAATTAACTGTTTTATCAACATTCTAGCCCCTTAAAAATACTTAGGCTTGATTCTGTGTATTGCTTTCGGAGGATGTCCTTGGTACTAGATTTTGTTTCTTTTTTCAATATTTTTGGTAATGAGTACTTCTTTCAGACTGGATGGTTTTCCATATTATTTGATTCTTTTGTTTCTGATGAGAGGTTACTCCTTGAAACAATCATGCATTATAACAAAATTAACTGTTTTTAATTAAACATGGGTATTTTTGAATTTTTAATACAATTTCAGTGAACAGTTATTTTATTTATTGGATATGCCAATTAAAAGACATGACATTGAATTTACAAGAAGCTAACTCATCAGTTGATTGTACTAATGTAAAAACCTGTGAATGAATGTTTTAAATGAAACTAATTTAAATGAATTGTTCCTTTATAGTTACATATTTGATATAAGATGGACAAGGCTCTGTCTTTGGCAGATTTTGGCTTTCAGATTATTTATTCTATTCTCTTTCAGCTTGTATACATTTTTCAATTTCTGGATTTCCAATTTTTTGATTTTATCTGCACTGAAGAGATGTAAATTATTGAAATGGTCATATGCAGAAAACTTTGGTAATTTGTTATTGATGTTATCTTATTACAGGAGCATATAAAAGACAGTCTAAACTTAGAGAAATGGGGGTACAGAAAATTCTACAACAGTTGTTAAGTTCCAGTGATGCCATTTTATTTGATAAGTAAGTTTTACAACTACGTAGAGATGTTATTTGTATACATTCAATAAAAAATCAAAAATCAATAAAAAATATAAATTCAGAAACCATGGCATTTAGATTATCCAACAGGCAATAGGGTTGTAATTATAAGAACAATATTGGGTAAATGTTTGAAAAGCATTAAAATTCTCATATTTAAAAAATAAACACCTCTATCTAGTGCACTATAAGTTCACAATATAATCAAAATATTGTGTTTGTATTAATCTCAAAGGTGTTTATTTTGTGAAAAAAAACAAGCAAAAAGAAGATTTAATCCCAGTTGAAAACAAAGTTGCCCTCTGAAGCAGTAGTTAAAAAATAATATAATTATTTTTAAACCGTGTACACGCAATGTCAGAGATGTTTTACCTGTAAACAATATATTATTTTTTAACTACTGCTTCATTTTCACGACCCACTAGACGACGACATATTTTTCGAAATATATCGGTCAACCTTTTAATTGTTTCTACTCTTTTATTTTGCCATGTGTTTTTTGTACTTTAGGTCATATTTTAGATTTTAAATTCATCCCTTTTAACAGCTCACATGCTCATGTATCTCGTTATTTTGTCAAAAATGTATTAGTAGGGAAAATAGAGACCCTTTTCACATGAAATGCCCAATTACTGATAGATATTGGTGTTATAAGATTTCTACTTCATTAACATTTTTACTCCCATGACGAGAGAAACAATTTGTTACTGATAAATATTAGTGTTATAAGATTTCTACTTCATTAACATTTTTACTGAAGACAATGAGATATATGTGTGCATTTGTAAATTGTGTTTGTTAATAAGTAAAGGTAACTTACGACTGTATTTGCTATTAATGTATTTATCCTGCAATGGTGGTATTTACTAGACAAATACGACCCAACGAATATTTTTTTTCGTGTTCGTAGGGTTGACTGGTAACCAGTAAATGATTTTCAACGAAGAAAAGACAGGGCGACTGGTTTGAAAACTGGTTTGAAAACCTCGAATACTTTGACGTCATAATGCAAATTATCCTATGACATCAGGGATAATACTCAAATGGCCAAAGTTGTTTACTTTCGTTCTTGTGCCACTTCACTAAGAAAATACATTTTCAAACAGGGTTCAAATGATTGCACGATAAAAACAACATACTTACATTGTCTGAAAATATTTAATTTATTTGTACTCCTTGCGAAACAGGTGAGAAATTCCCGGTGGACATTTCTACCTGTTTCTAAAGCTCGTCAAATAAATTTTATATTTTCAGACAATGTACATATATTGTAAATATGTCAGTTGAACTGAAATATCTACTTTTACAGGGTGAAGGATGCCTTGAAACAGTTTGGATGACTATCAAAGAGGAAACGGTCATTTTATTCTGACTGACCTGCAGAGGTCAGGGAGAGTCATGGTCAGTGAAGACAGCAGGGACAGGCCAATGAAAACGGTTAAATGTTGTCATGTGACTTGTATCTGAATCAAATGTGACTGAACTCTAATATTAAAGTTTTTATATTATGATTAAGCTTCCAAGTGATTAAGTTAGGGTTATATGTTTTATTTTTCATCTGTAAATTGATTTATCAGATTGGGAAAAAGTGAGCATAACAACAAAAAATATAGCAGTTACTATAACTGAACTGTGGACATCCATTTTGACGTTAGCAAAATGACAGCACCCAATGCATCAAATTTCTCATTGGTAAAATGTTTTTATCCAAGACTTCATGGAAAGAACGTTTAATTAGGGATTAAACATTGTTTTCCAAAACTTTTTAAAATGACCTTTACAGCAAGATAAACTCTTCTATAATTGACAACAATAATAAGGTTAGGTCATAATTAAAGAAATGTAGATTCTCATCCATCTTTGTGAAAAATTCAGGAAGGGTGGACAGATATAACTTTTTATCATGTTTGGTAAATTTGAAGAAAATGACTAAAAAAGAGCCAAGGCATCAAAATCAAATTTTGTAAAGGTGCTGAGAAAGTCAGCGGATTAGAATCTAGAATATTTTTAATTATTATTAATTTGATTTATTTATCTAAACACAGAGAAAACAATGCCATTCTACCTCTCTGTGAATATAAAATGCAGTCCATTCTACAGGAAAACATTTTGTATATAGATACCTCCAACAAAAAAGTTGGGGGTATATTTGTTTCACCTTGTCTGTTCACATGTCCGTACTCCTTTTTGTCTGGTTTGCTTTGTGAGACATAGGTCTGCAAAGTATGCAGCTGCAGCAACAGTGTAAACTTTCATGTTAAGTTTTTGTGATTAGGTATCTATCAGTGGTAGGTCATTAATATTTGGAATTTTGGTTTTGGGCGATATGTGACAGTCTGCTATATTGCTTTTGTCAGTTAATCTAATTTCACAGTCTAGTGAACATGTTAAATTTTCTGATTTAGGCAATTTGAGTTTTCACATCAATTTTGCGATCAAGCAGAGATGGGCGAGACATCAATTTGGGTCCACACTTGTTTATTAGGTCAGTTTTTCAGTACCTATTTATGGTAGGTCAATGATATTTGGTATGTGGATTGGTTTTTGGAAGTAAATGACAGTCTGTTATATGGTTCTACCCTTGACCTCATTGTAATGGTTTAGTGAGCATGTTACAGTTTTTCTGATTAGATCAGTTTCTCAGTACTTATTGATGATATGTCAATGATATTTATTAAGTGGGTTGTTCTCATGTAGAACATGGCAGTCTGTTATTTTGGTTTTGTTGCTGACCTCAATTTCACAGAACAGTAGGCATGTTAAGTTTTCCAGTATCTATTAGTTGTAGGTCAATTATATTTGGTACCGTATCGAGTTATTTTTGCAGGGTGGTAATTTTGGCGTATTTTAGCGGTCCAGCTTAAATCGCCAAAATAAATTCCGCCAAATTTCATTCTACAGTTTATATATTTAAACAAGTCTATGAAATTTATAACATTTTTTTTTATTATTCCCTTTGGAAATTAATATTTAAAATGACGGCTTGGATATCTATGTATTGTGCATATGTAGAGTTTGTATTCAGGCCAAGCTATGTAGGTGACAAATATTTAAAATTACTGAAAATGCAGGCACTAATAAAAATTACATGTAATTAATTAATGGCAATTAAAAATAATTAAAATCAAAGGATAATTATCATTCTTTTCTTAAATATTTTATGTTGATCAACATTTATTATAAACCAAAACTCACTATTTTTTATTAACAAGGGAAATATTTTATTATGTATTTTTCGTAATCGCGAAAATAAAAACCGCCAAAATTTTTCGTATACATTTTCCCATTAAAACCGCCAAATTTTACACCCGTCAAAATAACACGCTATATGGTATTTGGGCTGTCTTTGGTAATACATGTCAGCCTGTTATATGGCCATGTCCTTAACCTCAGTTTCAAGGTATTGTAAGCATGTTTGGTATTTTAGTATCTATTAGTGGCTAATGGAGTAAATGCACATGAGACAAAGTCTCTACAAATAAATGATAAAACAAAGCATTGGAACAAGGCTATTATTGTTGTTCTTCATCTTGAGGTCACCACCGCAGTTTCAAGGTATTGTAAGCATGTTTGGTCGCTCAGCATATATTGGCGGTAGCTCAACTATATTTGGTATGCATTTTTTCCTTTGGTAGTACATGACAGTCTGTTTTTATAAATGACCAAATTTCACAGTCTATTAATATGAAAAAGAAAGGAAATTGGGTAAATGTCAAGGAGACAACATCCCATATCCAGGTTAAAACGACCCAAAACAAAGCATCTAGGGGTCAAGTTGTTTAACTAGGATGAGTTTAATTTTTTTACATCAAGTAAGTGCTAAAGACATCTATTATGTTCTTATCTTGTTAGACATTTCATCCTGATAGACATTTCATCCAGAAATAGCTATCAATACTGCATTTCTATGTCATTTGACTATATCAGTGTGCAGCCAAGTAGTCTCTGATACCAAAATGTTTGCTGTGTAAAACTGCTCTTGCATTAAAGTGTAATACAAAAATATGCAAGTGGCATTACAATAAATATTGTTATGCTGTTCACATGACCTATCTTCAACAGCATTAGAATCAAATAATGAGTCAGCAATTATGAATGGAAAAAATTATTATCTGTACAGAACTGATGGTACCACTGTCCTCTTATCCAACTGACTAAACCCTGATTCATGAATTTAAGACAAAATGTCACATAATGCAGATGTGTTACTTAGTGGTACGTTGGTCAAGCCACAAAAGAATACACCCTGAATACCCATTTTTCCACAAGCTGTACTGTCATAGAACAGAAGTTCCATCATAGCATTTGTTCCAAAGGATTAAATATTATACATAATATTTTTGTTCCTAGTGGAATAGATGTTATATAATAGATGTTTCCAAAAGAAGAAATATAATGTCTATGATTATAATATTTCTTCCAAGGAACTTCTGTTAGGCGGAACAAGTATACGTTGACAGTTCAACATATTTTAAATTATCTCCTTTACTATGCCATACTAATTTTTGGCAAATTAAAAAGAAGATAAACAAAGAAGGCACTGCCTTTTGACAAAGTTTCATTGATATAACAACTTGTGAAACATTCTTCAGTCTAATTATCTCACCTTCAATAGAATAAACAGATTGATTTATAAATGAATTTAGGAGAATTCAGAATGTTCTGTGAAGATATTTTAAAAACAAAATAGCTTTGCATATAAATGTGTATTGAGGAAAGGTTTGCCATCAAGTATTGTGCAAGCTCCATGTTCTGACTTACAGCAATTTGTATCTGTTTTGTATGTAAATATGTATTACCCCATTTCTTTTTGTTGGTGTTCACAATTTATGGTTTCAATGGGTTTTAAAAGTAATTGGTTTCCACCTGTGTTCACAATCAATTTGGCATCATTGCATTGTAAGTGGTTTGGTTTTTGTCTCGCCCGCGACGAAAGTCGCGGAAAGCGAGACATAGGTGTGCAAAGTATGACGACGGCGACGGCATTAACGTTTACTAAATACAGGATATTTTGAAAACCCTTTGATGTAGGAACATCATATTTGGTCCAGTGGTAGTACTAATCGAGTGCTACCTGACGGACATAAGGTCATGTCAGTCTGGCAGGTGACTTTTGTCCTTGACCTCATTTTCACGGTCTAGTGGCCACGTTAAGTTTTTCTGCTTAAGTCCATTTCTCAATAACTAGAAGTGGTAGGTTGATAATATTTTGTATGTAGGTTGGTCTTGGGTAGTACATGTCAGTCTGGCAGGTGACTTTTGTCATTGACCTCAATTTCACAGTCTAGTGGCCACATTAAGTTTAAGTCCATTTCTCAATAATTAGAAGTGGTAGGCTGATAATATTTGGTTTGCAGGTTGGTCCTGGGTAGTACATGTCAGTCTGGCAGGTGACTTTTGTCCTTGACCTCAATTTCATGGTCTAGTGGCCATGTTCAGTTTTTCTGCTTAAGTCCATTTCTCAATAACTAGAAGTGGTAGGTTGATAAAATTTTGTATGTAGGTTGGTCTTGGGTAGTACATGTCAGTCTGGCAGGTGACTTGTCCTTGACCTCAATTTCACGGTCTAGTGGCTACTTTTAAGTTTTTCTGCTTAAGTCCATTTCTCAATCATTAGAAGTGGTAGGCTGATAATATTTGGTGTGTAGGTTGGTCCTGGGTAGTTCGTGTCAGTCTGGCAGGTGACTTTTGTCCTTGACCTCACTTTCATGGTCTAGTGGCCATGTTAAGTTTTTCTGCTTAAGTCCATTTCTCAATAACTAGAAGTGGTAGGTTGATAATATTTTGTTTGTAGGTTGGTCTTGGGTAGTACATGTCAGTCTGGTAGGTGACTTTTGTCCTTGACCTCAATTTCACAGCCTAGTGAGCATGTTCACTTTTCTGATTAGTTCACTTAGATTTCACATCAATTTAGAGTCCAGCAGGGACGGGCGAGACATCTTTTAGGGTCATCACTTGTCATTGGTATTTACACTTCAAGTGATTAGATGTCTAGGTAGTATGGATTTCAGCTAGTGTTTACATGTTTTCACATTGAAATGGAAGAAAGTCCCTCCATTACATAAAAAATGTACTTTTCTGTGGTTAGATTGTGGTTTCTTTCTTTCAGTATAAAATCTTTAAAGTATGTTGAACCTTGGTGTTCACCGGTTTTCTTATACTTCATTCAAATAGCAAAAACTGTTTTCAAGGATGGAGTCAATTTATATAAAACCAACCACATATTTCCTTGCATTGATAAAAAAAGATTATATTTTTGCAGTGTACTTCTTGTTATGGTTATCAAATATTGATTGTGGTCATTGTTCAATATCTTTTCCTCAGTCAGTTGTCAGATCACATCTGCTAATTTAAAGAAAAAAAACATTTAGGTGATCAACAGCAGTACCTGGTCATTTAAATCTGGAGCTGCTCAGCTGTAACCATCATCTTTTCCTGGGATTCGTCCAAAATTATGTATGGTAAAAGTAAAACGGTCACAGGCGAGTATGTTGATCACATGAACAAAAATATTGAAGTGATTTTTACAAATAAGTAGAAGAATTTAAAATAAAATGATTGAGCAATAAGTATTAAACAATAACCACAGTCTATAATATGTGAAGAAAAACAAAATGTACACTTAGGAGTTTTTTATCTAGCCCGAGACGAAAGTCGCGGAAAGCAAGACATAGGCGTGTAATGTATGACGACTGCGAAGGCGACAAGGGCGGGGACAGCGTAAACTTTTACTAAATTTGAGATTTTTTTAAAATCCTTTGATGTAGGAATATCATATTTGGTCGAGTGGTAAAGCTAATCAGTGCTATCCGGCGGAAATAAAATCATGTGACCTTGACCTCATATGTACGGTCTAGCGACCATGTTAAGTTTCTCTTATTAAGTCCATTTCTCAGTACAAGTGGTAGATCAATAATCCCGTATAGCGGGTTATTTTCGCGGGGTGCTAATTTTGGCGTATTTTAGCAGTTCAGCTAAAATCGCAAAAATAAATTCCGCCAAATTTGATTCTACAGTTTATATATTTAAACAAGTATATGAAATTTTTAACATTAAAAAAATATTACCTTTGGAAATCAATTAATATTTATCATGACGGCTTGGATATCTCTATGTATTTTGCATGTCTAAAGTTTGTATTCAGGCCAAGCTGTGTGAGTGATAAATATTTAATAAAATATTCAAAATGCAAGTACTAATATACATTACATGTAATTAACTAAATACTAGTAATTGAATAATGACAATAAAATATTTAAAATCAAAGGATAATTATCATTTTTTTCTTTTAATATTTCATGTTAATCAACAATTATTACAAACCGAAACTCACTTCTTTTAAGTAACACAGGAAATATTTTATTATGTATTTTACGTAATCACGAAAATAAAAACCTCCAAAATTTTTCGTATACATTTTCTCTTTAAAACCGCCAAATTTTACACCCGTCAAAATAACCCGCTATACGGTATTCAGTATATAGGTTGGTCTTGGGTAGTACATGTCAGTCTAGCATATGACGTTTGTGCTTGACCTCATTTTCATGGTGTAGTTGCCATGTTAAAGTTTGTCTGATTAAGTCAATTTCACTGAAAGTGGTAGATCGATAATATTTTGTATGTGGGTTGGTCTTTGGTAGTACATGTCAGTCTGGCATGTGACTTTTGTCCTTGTCCTTGTCCAAAAAAAAATTCACTGTCTAGTGGCCACGCTTAGTTTGTCTGATCAAGTCAATTTCTCAAAGGATAGTACTTGTCAGGCATATGACTTTTTTCTTTGACTCCAATTTCACGGTCTAGTGGTCAAATTAAGTTTCTCTGATTAAGTCCATTTCTCAATATCTGTAATTGGTAGGTCAATGGTATTTAGTATGTGTCTTGGTCTTGGGTAGAACATGTCAGACTGGCAGGTGTCTTTTGTCCTTGACTTCAATTTCATGCTCTAGTGAGCATTTCTATTAGTGGTAGATCAATGATACATTGAATGTTGGTTGGTCATGGGTAGTGCATGACAAACTGCCATATAACTTATGCCTGTTACATCAATTGTTTGGTCTAGCGAGCATGTCTGGTTTCTTAAGATGTATTAATGGTAGGTCCAAATTTTACAGACTAGTGTGCATGTCAGTTTTCTGATTAGGTCAGCTAGATTTCACATCAATTTAGAGTCCAAGCAGATACGTGCAAGATATCTATTTGGGTCCACACTTGTTTTGTTAAGTAAATGATCATATTTGTTACAAATTACATCGATCCTTTTAGAGACAAATCTTAAGCGATATTTAAATATAGCATATAGCTAAAGGTACATCAAGATGCATTCTCATTTAGCTTCAAAATGACACATTAAAAAAACATATCATCTTTTGGTATTTTAACTTGAATTAGCCAACAATAAAATTGTTCCAAATTAAGAGGTATTTTAAATTTACATGTTGACTTTAAGATGAAGAACAACAATAAAAACGTTATACCATGTGCATTTACTCCATATCCTTTCATTGTTTATTACATATATTGAAATTGTATATAATTACATGATTTGCCAGATCATTATCGTTGTTTAGATTTCTGTTAAATTTGCATAATATGAATGCCTTTAAATATTGATTTTAGTCTGAATTTAAACCTCTTCAAATTTATTACAATGCACAACAAATCATGCTTTTGACAAGATGTTATCTCTGCAATTTAAACCAGATCTCTTATGTGCTTTCTTATATTAAAATTTGTAAAAATTTGGATAGTTTCCAAGTAATCGGGATACTTTAGTCTAAATATTGAGCTATTCATTCTTCTGTCATTTATCATGGTATAGAATTAACAAGTTAATTAAAAGAAAACCCATGTTAAGTATTTTTACTACAAATAATAATAGAATTTTACATTGTACCTACTTTATATAACTAAGTCCCTCAATTTGGAACAAAAACTCAAAAAGCAGTAATATATGTTAACAATTCTAACTAGAGGCTAAATGAGCCTGTTTCGTTCACCTGGATACTGGTTTTAATGTACCATAAAATGATTATTAATACTATAAATCAGTTCATCAGATTTAATAGTTTTAAAGGAAAAGATATTGTAATATAAGCAGCCATCTTTGGCACGGTGCAAATATAAAAATCGCAAACTTTACAGAACACCACCCAAGGACTATTATGATTAAATTTGATTAAAATGTTTAAGTGATTCAAGGAATGGTCTCTGAGTAAATTTCCAATACTGGGTCCAATGTTAAGCTTTGTTTCCCACTGGCAGCCATCTTGGATGAGGTATCAACATAAAAAAACAAGACTTGAATTGGAAAAGCCCAAGGACTTTTATGTTTAAATTTGATCCAGAGATTAACAACTTTGAATGCATTTCCCATATGATTCATTATTAAACTGTGTTTCCTGCTGGTATCCATCTTGGAAGGAATTGACATGAATATCACAAGCTTTGAAGGGGACCACCCAAGGACTATTATGTTAAAGTTTAATCAAAATTGTTTCAGCGGGTCCAGTGAACAAGATCTTTAAATGTATTACCCATAAACGAGAAATGTCTGTTAAACTCTGTTACCCACTGAAGGCTATCTTGGATGAGGTATCAACAAAAATAACAAACTTTTAAGGGAACCACCAAAAGTCTATTATGTTCATATTTAATCAAAATTGTTCAAGCACTTTTAGAGGAAAATTTCCCAAAGGGTCCTAAATTAAAACTATGTTCCACGCTGGCAACAATCTTCAATGAGGTATCAAAACTGGGACTAATATATGTTATATTAGCCCCAGATCAAAAAAAAGTTTGAAGGGGGCCACCCAAGGATTATTATGTTTTCATATAATCAAATTGTTCAAGCGGTTCTATAGGAGATGATATTTGAATGCATTTCCCACAGCTTCAAATGTTAAACTATGCCGACCATCTTGGATGAGATACGAACCTGCCAGAAATTTGTAGAAATTGTAGTCCTCAATAAACGTAACACTTTTTGTAAGTGAAACTTAATCTCTTTCTCAACTAGTTTTTTTAAATACAAGTTGGCAAGTATTACAATCGTAAAAATTTCATGAAAAAAGAGCAATAACTCGTATTTGGGTCCGAAGATGTCTTCAAATTTGCAGGATATGTTGATATTAATATGCTATGCAACTGTAATTTAAATATAATCTCTTTCTTCTATCGTTTTCAATATATTATTCAAATCAAATCCAAAAATCTAAAATAACTGAAAAGGACAATATTCGAATTGCAGGTTAGGCAGACCTCATGCTGAACATTTTTACCCAATTCCAGAACTTTTATATCTGTGACGGTTTTTTAGTTATTTGCAGTAAAAAGCAATTAACCCCTATGTTCTATTTTAAGCTACGGCAGCCATGTTGTTGGATAAAATATTTGCAAATATAAATCCCATACCCTTCAATAAATTAACAATAAAGTGTGCCATCCATGGACATGGTTACTTTCTCAACAAAAAGAAAAACATTAAGATATTACCGTGAAATTCACATTAAAAGTAGCATCAGATTATTGGTCGCAGGGCCCTTTTTAAGGGAAATTATGATTTGGGTCATAGAAAAGTCGCACCTGAAATAACCCCGCTGGTTGTAAAGCGAACGACGAATATAATCAGTATCAGAAAAAAATAGCACCTTGCCAATCTCCTTAGGCATTGCTGGAATATTTTACGTATCTTCTATAATTACACAATACTGAAAAAGGAAAATTTGTATACATAAATCATGTTAATATAGCTAGTTCAATTTAAAGAAGGTGAGACACTAGGTTCCCAGGAACCTTTATGATTTACCTTTTAAATTTTAAGGTGCAATATTTTGTTATGCCCCCGTGAATCGAAGATTCAGGGGGCATATAGTTTTTGGTCTGTCTGTCTGTTTGTCTGATTGTCCACAAAAAACTTTAACATTGGGTATATCTTTTGAATGGTAAGTGAAAGGGCTCTCATATTTTGCATGTGTATTCCTTGTGGCAAGACCTTTCAAACAAAATTTTGGACCTGGTGACCTTGACCTTGACATGTGATGGACTTTTTGAAAAAAATAACAAACTTTAACATTGGGTTTATCTTTTGAATGGTAAGTGATATGGCTTTCATATTTTGCATGTGCATTTCTTGTGGCAAGACCTTTCAATTGGTATCAGAATAGTTGACCTTGTGACCTTGGCCTGTGAACAACTGCATAAAAAACTTTTAACATTGAGTATATCTTTTGAATGGTAAGTGATAGGGCTCTCATATTTTGCATGTGTATTCCATGTGGCAAGACCTTTCAAACGATATCAAAATCTTGGACCTGGTGACCTAAACCTTGACATGTGATGGACTTTTTGAAAATAATAATAAACTTTAACATTGGGCATATCTTTTGAATGGTAAGTGATAGGGCTTTCATAGTTTGCATGTGTATTCCTTGTGGAGAGACCTTTCAGTTGGTACCAGAATATTTGACCTCGTGACCTTGATCTTGGCATGTGACTGTCTGGTAAAATTTCACCAGAAAAATGAAATTATATTTTGTTTTATTTTATATATATATATATAGAAATTAAACTTATTTTTATGAAATGTTTCTTGATATCTATAGAATTTTTTTGTTGAAAAGATTTTTTTAAATCATTCAGCATATTTTCATCATTTATTCACTTTCATTTTACAGATATTTACAAATGTATTATATATATTTCAATGATGAGGGATATTACTAAAAATATCTATTATTTCATTTCTTCTCTTCTGTGTATTCCTCCACTTTTGGGGAACCAGTATTGATGATCCCTGTTTTAATCAAAGTACTGATAACACTGATAGACAGAACACAATGAGTTGACTATAAATGATTCAAAAAGGGGGGGGGGGTGAAAATTGTTTTCTTAATAATGCTTGGATAATGATTAGGGGGGTTCATTTGGGCGACTTCTGTGTTTGCATCCCATTGCAATCATCATTTGATTTTATTAAACTTTTCAGTTGATACCAGAATTTATTTCTACAAATTATTTCCTCAGAAGGACATTCATTGTTCAAAGTTGCTAACTTCTACACATGAAATCAACCGATGTTGAGACAGTTTCACCTTTTTAAAATGTTGGGAAGTAACAAATGCTTATTTACTCAATTCGTTTGCTAATGGTATCTTTATTTTTGCTTTAGAACACAAATAAACATGATTTGGAGCTGGTATACTCGATCAGGGCATCAACTAATTTATTTCATTAGCCATCACTTCAAACGACCACAAGATTGGTAATTGTAGACAATCAAGCTAAAACATTGCATTAATGGTTTGATTGTAATTACCACCAAAAGAATTAAACACTGATTACTTAACAGGAGAATGTTGTGAAAACTCGTTCAGTGAACTATGTTATGCTTGATCGGGGCCTGTCGTAATTACCCATTGTTTACAATTCTGATGATGCCTGATCAACGCCGACTTCAAACGACCTTTTCACTCAAAACAGGAAATAATTACCAATTAAGAGATTTTGATAGATCGGTAATCTTTTTCCATGTCTAATTCAGGCATTATATTTCAAAAATGAAAAGAAGACCGAATACATAGTCAGGACAATTTCCAGGATGTGTTGATTAGCAGTCTTTTCTTTTCACACCTTTGTTGTATAATGGAGCACTTATTGTAGTAAAGCGGTCCAAAAATAATAATGCCAAAATGTAAGTTAATAATAAGTTTCAAAACTTCTCGCGAGGATCATTAGAGGTGAATATTGTATCAAATAGGTAAAAATACTTTCTTTAAAAAGTTTTAGATTAGCTGCCTCTTCCTCCTTACACATCTTTGAATAACAAAGTACCGAAGTCACTGGAAATATGGCCATTTCGACAGCTTATGTCTCTTCACTGCCGATTAAATCAAAATATTTGGAAGACCAAAAACCAAAAATTTGTAAAATCTGATAGAGCACACATAACCAAATGACTAAATACCGAAGTTACTGATAATTTAACTGCATATGTGCATTTCGACAACTTATGTCTCTTCAGTGCAGATAAAATCTAAACGTTTGGAAGACCATAAACTCAAAGATTTTTAAAAACAGAGAGAACAAATAACCAATATGGTCTAAATGTAGAGCCAAAATCAGCTCAGGACAGAGCTTTGCATGAGGGAGGTACGCCTTAGTTTTCAACAAAATTTACAAAAATTTAGATATTGTAAGGTTCAAAATAGTATCGGCTTTCGGGTCAGCACCGAAGTACTGACTACTGGGCTGGTGAATACCCTCGGTGACTAACAATCCAACAGCAGTGGCATCGACCCAGTGGTAACAAATGACTGAAAAAGATCTAAATGGAAAGCCAAAACCAACTTAGGACATAGCTGTGCACGGGGGAGATACTCCTTAGTTTTTAACAAACTTTTCTACAATTTAGATATTGCAAGTTTTCAGGTAAACATAGAAAGCAGCCACAGCCTGCTAAGCTCACCACGTTTCGCAGCATTGTCACATGTTGCACATGTCAGTAAACAGGAATGGACTATAATCATTCTTTATGACAGATTCAGTCATGCGTAAAATGTAGGTCAGAGCCAGCATCCGAAGCATGCATTGTTGTTGTCATCCCAAAATGCATCACAAATACCAATATGGTTGATGTGGGCCATGTCAGTGAGCGGGAATGGACTTTAACCATTCTACCTAACCAAGTCGCTCATTCGTAAAATGTAGGTCAAAGACAGCATCCGAAGCATGCATTGTTGTTGTCATCCCAAAATGCATCATACATACCAGTATGGTTGATCCAGGCCATGTCAGTAAGCAGGAATGGACTTTAACGATTCTACCTAACCAAGTCGCTCATGCGTAAAATATAGGTCAGAGACAGCATCCGAAGCATGCATTGTTGTTGTCATCCCAAAATGCATCATACATAACTGTATGGTTGATGTGGGCCATGGCAGTAAGCGGGAATGGACTTTAACCATTCTACCTAACCAAGTCGCTCATGCATAAAATGTAGGTCAGAGACAGCATCCGAAGCATGCATTGTTGTTGTCATCCCAAAATGCATCATAAATACCAGTATGGTTGATCCAGGCCATGTCAGTAAGCGGGAATGGACTTTAACCATTCTACCTAACCAAGTCGCTCATGCGTAAAATGTAGGTCAGAGACAGCATCCGAAGCATGCATTCCAGTTGTCATCCCAAAATGCATCAGGCATACCAATATGGTTGATGTGGGGCATGTCAGTAAGCAGGAATGGACCATAACCATTCTTCCTAACCAGACGCCGACGCGGACGCTTGGGGTATCACATAATCACCCTCATCACCCTCATTTCGTGAGGTGAGCTAAAAAGTACTGACTACTGGGTTGGTGAATACCCTCGGGGACTAATAGTCCACCAGCAGAAGCATCCGCCCAGTTGTATTGAATTACAAAGTACCGTAGTCACTATAATTTAGTTTCTGCATATGGCAACTTGTCGAACTAACACATCTTTGATCAAGTAGAACCTGATTTGACACCTTGACCTGATTTCACAAGTTTGTTGATATTTTTCCGTTTCTTTTCTTCGATTTTTTTATCATATTTAAGTAGACTAATTTAAGGATAAATGTTCCCTCGATCCCTTTTTTGTCCTTTATTAAAATTCTTTTAATTCGTCATCTCAATTCTCAAGAAATATTTGTATCTGATAGTCCAGTACTTGCAATTTTTTAAATTCACTGTCCCCATTCTGTTTATGTGTACCAATCACTTGATTATATGTTTGTAAGAGAGAATGTCTTACTAAATCACATAGAACTTGTCATATGATTATTAAATTCCAAATATTCAACTGATTCCATGAAAACTGAGTTCAGAAATAATTCACTGACGGTAGAAATAATTTCACTCATCGTACACATGTAGTTAAATAATGATGTAAAAGACGAAGCAACAAATTGAAAAAATCATTAAAATTTCCAGCAGTTCATCATCACTATTTTAATTTATTTTTACTTTTCCTAGTATAATGCTTTCAATGTATCTTTTTAATCTCTAGGTTGATTGCTAAAATTGAAATGAAATAGCTATATTTCGAAGGTAAAATGACAAAATAAAAGTAGGTGATAGTTTTTTTCAGACTGATAGTTTGACTTCATACAATTTGGCATTTTCAGGACTTCCTTCTGCTTTGGTACATCCAATATACGCTTTCCCTGTAGTAGCGAATGCAGTTAAATATGGCCGTTTTATTCCAAAGTTCCTTGTATTTATATGTGTTATATAGTATCCAGTGTTGTGCAGAATGTGTAATATCCCGATGCCAAAATTAGTTACGATTATATTGTCTGATGGACTGGTTACTATGGAAACAGGTAGGAATGGTTTGTCATCACTGTTGATATCTCGATGGCCATTATAGATGTTAATGATCTCTCCATCCTGTCCTATTACCACTACTCTACCTCTCTTATCATTCGATAACCGATCCACCACACATATGTTACCAGTACGGGTACTTGTTATACTTTTCGGATATGTAAATAAAGGTCGATTGTTTCTATCGTATTCATATGTAGTTTTGTGTTTACCTTCCTTATCCATCATAATAAGAGCAGCTCTTGATAGTTTGGAACTTTTACCCCCCATCATCACTTTATAATCCCTGGTAACATGTACGGACTGTAGAGTTAGCGGATGTATATTGTAGTTAGTATCTGTCACTTGTCCAGTGCTGGTATTCATACGTTTGAGTATTGACAAATCGTCATAAATAAGGAGAAGATCATTAGATGGAGTAAGCGACATACCATAGAGTTCCATGTCAAATTTCGAAATGACGTTGATGTTGTTGATTTCGGGTTTTACTTTCTGTAAGACTTCTTGATTACTTATCAATATAAAATCTTCACAGGGTAACATGAAGATAACTTTAGAAATTTCGGTACTATATTCCTTAATGACATGTAATGTAGTGTCTGTTGATATATGTTGTAATGATCCAATATGGTACTGACTAATCTCTCCTGGTTCAAAGTTTGGTATGGGACTGAATTCAATGTCCAGTGGCTGTTCAACTCCTTTTAAATATTTCTGTGTTGCTTTCATGACGTCAAATAGTTTCTCTACATCATTGGAATTTTTTAATTCTGCTATGCGATTCTTATTTTGCTTTCCTTCGGTCTTAAGAGAATTCAACTTCTTTTCTTCCTTTCCAATAGAATTTTTAAATCTCTCCCATGTTTGATCGAGTTCGTCAATTAGTTGATTAGTGTACTGATCAACTGTTCTTTTCAAAGATACATTATGGGCCTGAATCTTCCTCTTGGCTTCGATATATTTCACGTTTTCATCTTTCACAATATCCTTTATTTTTGATTCACCCTTGGTCAGTTTATCAACGGCTGTCTGAATTTGACTTTGACTCTCTGTCATTTTTTCAATCTGAAATTTGTAACCTTCACTGATCTCTACTAATCCATGGCCATTATGGACTTTCATAATACACTGTGTGCATACCAACTGGTCACATGACCTACAAAACATAACACAAACCTGATTCTTATGTTCTTTGCATTTAATATTACTGAAATCCAATTCTTTTGTCTGGGGACCAATATCCTTCACATCTATAACTTTATGTCTATCAGCATTTTTTAGATTTGGATGTATCCTTTCCTTACACTTATCACACATTAGAATATCACAGTCTATTCATTTCCATGACAACCTGGTTTCCACCTCACACAACTTACAGCAGACTGGGGCTTGTCCTCTTCGTAGAGATCTTGAAGACGCCATATCAAATTTTCTTGTAGATAGTTCCTTTTTGTGGTCACATGCCTTATTATTGAAATTGTAACAGAACAATATGAGTATACACCTTTTCAATATCTCCCTGGTAAAATGCATGGGTGCATGGCAAGCTTCAAATTTATTGGTTTAAACAATAGTGGATATTTAAAACTATATTATTTGCAATCAAAATCCCTTTACATTTATCTGTTTTAAGATCATAATTTGTATAGGTGCTTTAAATATTCAAAGGTTTTTCATTTATGGGAAGTATTCAATACTAGTATGTCATATAAACATATTGAATTGCCAATACATGTATAATCAAAATGAAAGTTTATTGAGTAATTAGTAGTATGTAGCATACGTATAGACTATTTTTCCGTAGTGCATTCTTTGTTAAATATTTTAGGGCTATTCATTTTTTTCCTCCCGATTCCGGTTCCGGAGATCGTTTCCGTTCCGAAACCGAGAAGTGTAACGAACGTGCCATATTTAGTATGTCGCTGACCTTTGGTCTCAACACGTATGTCTTGCCTTAAGCTTTGGTCTCACTTGTCCATTGCCATTGGTCATGCCCTGTCATTGGCAAATATCAGTCTCACCCTACCTCAATTCAAGGTTCTTTTATTAGTCTCGCCCTACCTCAATTCAAGGTTCTTTGATTAGTCTCGCCTATCTCAATTCTTTTATTGGTCTTATCTTTGATCTCATGCTAACCCTAACCTTTAACCTTACACTCATCCTCGCACTAACTCTATCTTTTTATTTTGTTTTTGTTTATGTTTGTTTGTTTATTTGCATATTCATTTATCCAATGCTATTCTTAAACTTCCTTTTTTCAACCCTAACCTAAGTTACTATGACAACTTTTAATTTTTTATTTGTTTTTCTTTTGCTTGTTTTTTGTTTTGTTTTGTTTGTTTTTTGTTTGTTTTGTTTATTTTCTTATTATTTCTTCTATGTTTTAAGCGTATTAGGCAATGAAATAAACAACAAGATATTAACATATATTTTATTATCTCCGTCATTAAATAGACACGGGTCGGAGTGCCACATGCTATCTTTACAGTGTTTAATATCCATAAGGTAGTGTACAATAATCAGTCATGATGGTTCTTAGGCAAACACTAGTATATAATTTTTACTTTGATGGATGGATAGTAGTCTTTTCTGGTCTCTAATAATTTTAAAGTCATCGGTAACGGTCTTCACATCGTCTCTTTTTTTTAGTGACCATATGTTTTATGGTATCAAAGTTGATGATCAGAGAGTTCATGTAGTTAAGGCTGATTCCTCGCACTTTAGATATGGTGGTATTCATGTTCTTATCGGGTCTGACTAACTTGTAAGCGTAGTTTTTGGGTCCTCCAGTCACAAACTCTGTAATAGTGTTATCAGGTACTTCATCCGTGAGATCTCCTAAGTAGTCTCCTAATTCGGGTTTCCACTCTCCAGGTTGAGATGTATAAACAATAGAATCGGTATCAGCGTATAAGGCTCGCCTGTCCAATTTCTCCAAATAACTATACAATTTTAAACGGGCTTGAGCGGTTGTATAAGCAGCAATGACAACATTAGTCCGCCCGGAGTCTTCCACAAACTCTTCTTTATACTGGTATCTAAATTCCACCATCTCATCATTGACGGGATAAGCACTCATGACGATAATTTGGTCACTGCTAAACATATCGAAATAGTCCACAGGTTCACTCACATATTTGATTTGG
>MJUU01055920.1:0-24782 GCA_002080025.1 Modiolus philippinarum
TTACAGTGTGACGGGTGCTGTTAATAGAGCAGGACATGCTTATCCTTCCGGAGCACCTGGTGTCACTCTCAGTTTCACAAGAGTTCACACTGTGAGTGCCTTGTTGTTGTTTGTTGTGATTTTTATTTCTGTGCTTTGTGCCTGTCTAACGTCATTGTTTTCTGTGTCGTCATTTTGGCCCTGTCTTTCTGATTTTCGTAAAAACCGCTCCTCTGTTCCTTCGGTATTCTACTGCCATTGTCCCATGGCCCGCGAATCTTATATCCATTTACACCCAAAAAGTGTCACAGGCACAACTCTGTTTGATACTTTA
The DNA here is from genome assembly GCA_002080025.1 of Modiolus philippinarum. Taxonomy (NCBI): domain Eukaryota; kingdom Metazoa; phylum Mollusca; class Bivalvia; order Mytilida; family Modiolidae; genus Modiolus; species Modiolus philippinarum. Next base: position 314 of record MJUU01055920.1, read on the forward strand.
CTTATAATATCAACATGCATGTAATAAATAAAAAAACTACAGTTGAATAAAAAGGAGAGAATTATAAACGATAAACAATTAAACGATTTTGATTGGTTTAATTTAACTCTGAATACCGGTTTACGTTTCTGATTGAATGAACGTTAAATATCAAATAGCGATTAACGTTTCCCGTTTCACATTGGCTAAAACTATGAATAGCGTTTTCGGCTAAAACTCGAATTTCCGATACCGATTAGAAACTTGAGGTTTTCGCAGTAATTTCCGTTCAATTTTGATCGGAAAGTAGGGTTTTCGGCGAATACTATGCATATCGATCGGAAACTCCTATTTTACGTGCGGTATACTTAGTATTTCGCACGAAAATCCCTTGTTTTCGTTCGAAATTCTATGTATATCGCATTTTTATGACTATCACGTGCCATAGCTGAGATTTGAATGAAGTGGCACTGAAAAACTTTAAAATTTTGATTTTCATTTTCAAAACTTTTTACATACATTTTTCGGCATTTTGAGAATGCGTAAAATTCATTCTAAAAATCAGTAAAAAACTGTTGTTTCTGAAATGCTGTTGGAAACTCCGTCTGAACTACATTCAAATCAAAAGTGTATAGGAGAAAAGTTCCTGAATTGTAATTTAAATGTGTAGTCGTTGTAGATAAAGGAAGATTCCTCAAATGTATCAGACACCTGGAACCATGTTTTCCCATAGTAGCTTCAGTAGGCTATGGAAGTTTTGTGAATGTAGAACTGTTCTAAGTCCCCTCGAACTAATCCAGATCTTAATTCAATGCACACTTTAAACTATTGTTTAAGTGTTATTAAGTATTAACTAGTGTTCAAAAAAGATGAATCTTCTGTGTACAGTTGGGTGCAGTCATAACCTCTCACAAAGTTAACTTAGAACTGTTCTAATGACTTAGAACTGTTCTAGAACAGGTCTGGAGCTCCTCTGGAAAAGTGTTCTAAAAGCACTCATTGTCAAAAACTGTTCTTAAAGCAGTCATCGAGTAGAACTGTTCTAAAAACGGCCATAACCTGTTCTAAAAGCAGTCATGGTCTTCCGTACGACTGCTTTTAGAACTATTCCAAGTTAACTTAGAAAATGACCGTTTTTATGACCACTTTCAGAACTGCTCTGTCTTATGACCACTTTTAGAACTGCTCTATTTTATTACTGCTTTTTAGAACTGTTCTAAGTTAACTTAGAAAATGACCGTTTTTATCACCGTTTCTAGAACAGTTCTACGTCTGCTCTAAGTTAACTTCAATTTAACTTAGAATTGTGTCTAAGTTAACTTGGAGTTAACTTGAATGAGAGGTTATGACTGCACCCAACTGTAGCTAGTAATGCATGCAATTACATATACGTTTCTATGTTTTTTTAAAACACAAAAGAAAAATATATCAAGATTCAAGCATCAAGCATACTGTCAGACTTTGCATGCCGGAAGCGACATAAATGACATGTGGATACTCAAGATTTATTGAATAATCGTAAATCCCGTTCTTTTTCTCAAATCCGTTCTCTCGAAACATTTAATTTTTCCACACTCTATACTACGCGTCCTAATGCTTTACTAAAATCACGAATTGAAGGTACTCTCAAAGGCATATGCCAATTAAAATAAGTATTAAGTTATTAATCCACAGTTTGTTTCAAAAAGAAATTTATGAGGAAAAGGATAAAAAACAGGTGCGCAATATGCTCCATTTTTATTGATCACATATTTGTCACATTTGTAGGTAATATGTAGCATTAGCCAGTTTGTATACCAATTGGCACGAATACTTATGTTTATACTCCTTCGAGACTGAATTTCCTCAGAGACTCGTAGAGCTCATAAAATAAAAGGTGCTGGATCCTTCAGTCTCAATTGTAGATACATTGATGAAGTTCTTTCCATCAATAATGTATCATTTGCTAAATGTATCCCATATATCCATCACAATTAGAAATGAAACTGCTAGACCAACAACTTTTAGGACTTGCATCTCAGATTTTCCGAAAATGGTCATCACAGTACTAAAATAAACGACAAAAGGGACGACTTACATTTCAAAATTATCAATTTCCCCTATCATGGACAGTAATATTCCAATATCCTACTTACGGAATGTAGGCTTCACTGTTGATTAATTCTGAAAAATCAAGAACAAACTGTGCAGACTTCTCAATAGGCATAGTTAGCTCCGTGACCCCATTTTTAAGCAAGGTTTAAAAAAATCGACCAATACGATTATAAATAAATTTGTTTAATATGTATCAGTCCCTTTTGGGAAAAATCATGTTTTGGTTTGAACTGTATTTCTTTTTCTTAGGACTAGTGTGACACTGCTTTCTGCTATAAACGAAAAAGATTGGTTAAAAGACACTACCGCAATTGAAAGGGGGTTGGGTGTGCAATAAAACCGATCTGATCCATCCATTTTTCTTGTGCAATAGGGTCTGTAAGTCTCGTTCAATTTTGGAACTTCCGGGTACATAATTAGGACGTAATAATGCTGCAATATCTTATTTGTGCGGGAAACGTTTTCAACTTGCAATTTTATCGTGATGCCTCGGTGTCACATGACGAGACTTACAGATACTATACTTGTGCCAAGTCGGGACTATTGCGGTTGACAATTTTTCCGTTAATTTTGAACCTGCTTTGTATTTCTTGCCATTTTGTTCGGTAATTTTTTCATTACTCCTTTGCCTATTACAAAAAGTGAATTACGCAACAGCAAATAAAACGCGAAGTACACTTCGAAAAGGAGCTTTAATTTCACAATAAGCGCATTTTATGGAACGTTGCGTCTGCAACGATCTGTATCTTTGCTTAAAAATGTACCATTCAAAATTGATTGTGGTTCACCCAAGTCAAACAAAATATGTAAATGTGTTCCTCTTAAAATCATACACAACTATTCACTTTATGCATAACATCAACTGAAATCTTTTTACACATTTGGATCTGGCAATATTCCTATGCCATATGGAACATTTTTGATAATTTTTATAACCTTGTTGAAGAATTTATATTCAATAGGATTTTTTAAATTGTAGTTTAAGGTAAGCTAATCAACTATTGTATTTGGAAATGAAAAATGGACTAAATGAAATGTTCACTATTGCTTTTTCACATAATACTTGAAAAAAGATCGATAAGTTGTGCTATGAAAATATTGATGTTGCTTATATTTTTACTATTGAGGCTAGAGACATTGGTTAATCTCATGGAAAGAAGGGGGTGGCTTTTAACTATACCTCTACATCGATATTTCAAATTTCAAAATTTCAAAAGATCGCCAAATTAAGGTTACACCAGATACTCCCACATCGGCCTCGTTCCCTGACCATCATCTTAACATTGACAACAGTGGTACACTACAAACTAGGCTGCATTAAAACGCAACGATTTCACTTTTCCAATAATCAACTTCCCTTTGTTTTGTAGCAACATTCCAAAAGCACGGGAATATGGAGTTTACATCTTCAAACTCATTTGCTACTCAAGGATCTATGGTCGATACAGTGATTACCTTTATAGAGCTCGGTTGCTTACAAATGGGCTACTTAAGCAAGGGTTTGTTACCCATAACTCAAAAGTCAAAATCATCCCTTCTTTACAATAAAGTGTTTACTTTTCCTCTACAGGATTTGACTGTTCTACCGGAGTTGACAACTTCAACACGGCGGGTGTCTTATAAGAAGCAGGAGATGCTTACTCTACCGGTGCACCTAATATCACACATGATTTTTTTATTGGGTCCGTGTTTTTCATGTTTGTATGTGTGTATTTGTCTTCATTTTTCTTATCTTAGTCGTGCTCATGTCTTTGTTTCTTTGTTCTCGTTAGAATGACAGTTCGGTTCTCACTTACTTTTCAAATTGACAACCTGGTACTTGATCAGTTTAAAAGGAATGATCACCCCAGTATTAGGTAAAAAAAGAATCTTTAATCAGAGTTTGTCTTAAGTTTTAGTCCTGAGATGACCATTTTCGACAAATTCCAGATGCAAATCCAAAAAAGATGCAGACAGCAAACTGGGTTTCAAATTTTATTCTTTTTGTAGATAATATGGATAACGATCGTCCAGACTTTGTCACTGCAGATTTCATTATATTTGGAATAACAATTTCAATTTCGATTTGTATTGGAATCTGGCATGCGCTTTGTGGTGGTAAACAAAAAACAAGTTCCGAGTATCTTATTGGCAACAGACAGATGTCATGTATTCCAGTTGCATTGTCGATGATTGTGACTTTTGAATCATCCATCTCAATGTTAGGATATCCTGCTGAGACATATGTTTATGGAGCCATGATTGTGTGGATGGGCATAAGCCAAGGAATAGCATTTGTTATCGGAGGGTGCATTGTTGCACCTTTGATGCATCCGTTGAAAATAAAAAGTATTTTTGAGGTAAGTCATTTAGTTACCCGTATTTGGACAGAAGATTAGTGAATTGCCCCCTTTCGTTAGTTTTATGGGGTTAAAAATGTCTATTTGAATTTAATGTACCATGAAAGAGATTGTTTTATATCTGAGTAATATATAACAAACAAAAAAAAAATCAGAACGTGTGATAGAAGTTTTGCTTATATTTTCAATTAATGGAAAGTGTATTGTTCTTGGACACAATCTTATAGATGATTCCGTCATATTGTGTCACAATATTGGTTGAATCAGGTAGGACATAGAACTTTTATAACGCCACTTTAAATATGTTTGCATGCATTAAAGCAACATGAAATAAGTGTCAGGAATATTTCAATCAAAGTAAACAATAAGTGTCTTATATCTTAAACACTTCATATCTCACACCTCTTCACACCTCCAATAAACAATGAAAGGATATGGAGTAAATATACCTACAAAACAATCAATGGAACTTTTATTAATCACTTTTATTGCTCGTCTTGAAGTACTATGAAAAACCTTCATTCATTGCCGTTTTGACTCATATAATATTAAATTGCAATTAAATAAATTGAGTTGAGTTTTGAGGAAAAACAGGGCAATATTGTTGGTCAAAAACAGAAAAAGCATTTTTATGACAAATCCATATCTAAATTGACACTTATATCAAACAACGGCAGTAGTAATCAGAATTAATTAAGAATTTGTAACAAGTAAAAATCGAAGTCCAAAGACATGGCCAAAACGAAAGCATGTTCTGCTCTGTTAACAGCAGAGTAAATGCTGTCAATGAGTTAATCCTGGATAAAGTCGAAATCGGTACAATCAAATCCAGGAAGACGTAAATCTAGCTAAAAATGTCCGCTTTCATTTTGGACACCGACATGTCATATCTTTCAATGATGTTATGGAGACGGCAACTTAACTACTTGAGGGATGAAAATAACGTATGCATAATTATCTTAGAAATAACACTATGCTTGTTCGAAATTTAAGCAATGGTTGCTTTTAGGTTATTTCACCAATTGATGAAAATTGCATGTCTTCAATTTATTCTTTTTTTGGCAATTCGTGTTAGCAATGTCACGACATTCATGAAATTTCACCTATGGAATGTCACTTGGTTTTGAATTTCCTTCTAGCAATGGATTTCAGAAATTAACAAAATTCTAATCCCTTAAAAATACTACGGCTTCATTCCGTGTATGGCACTCGGTGGATGTCCTTAGTACTGGATTTGGCTTCCTATTTCGATATTTTTGGTANTTATTTGATTTTAATGCTGCTGATGAGAGGTTACTTCTTGAAACACGTGTACAGCATAACTAAATTTACCGTTCATTTTTGCAACTTTGGTATTCTTGCTTTTTTATTTAAACGGGGGATGGCGTAATCATAAAATTACCAGACAGAGTTGTAAAGAGCATTTAATACAAAATGTTTAATACAGGTATATAAAAAAGTGTGAGTATTTCAGGTCTTTGATGGTCAGCATTTTGAAACATTGAAAAGTAAGTAAGGTCCGAACCGTCAGTCTGGAACAAACAACCCCATATTAACGGCAACATAAAAAAAACAGAAATAATATGATCACGGAACAGAAAAGAAAAATAAAGGCACATATTTAAATGTACAACACGGACCCCCCCCCCCCAAAAAAAAAAAAAAAAACATGGATGAGATCAGGTGTATCGGTAGAGAAAGCATCGCCTACTTCTTATCAGATACCCTCCGTGTTGAACATGTCAATTCCGGCAGAGGAAAAACAAATTTGGATCAACGATAACGAGTTTAAGCCCATCGCAATTTATGCGCCTGTCTAAAGTCAGGAATATGTTGGTAATTGCCTTGTCTTGTCTTCTTACTGAATTTTTGCTTTTTGATTTTCGGGTTGTTGGATGTGGTTTGTTTCCATCTCTTTATTCATTTTTTTACTTTTTTGGGGGCAATTTAGGGCTTGCTATATGGTGACTTTGTTTTTGGTCGATTTAACCTGGAGATGGGATGTTTCTCCTTGACATTTACCACATTTTCTTTCTTTACCATATTTAGTGGCAAAAAGAAGGATCTGTTGTCATTTGGGAAACAGATATCCCATTACAGTCCACAAGATCGTGATGTCGACGGAAAACTTTAATAGACGAAACGAAACGAGGAGTTGCTTCGGTTTTTTGTCAATATATTTTACGTTCCTAGTAATGTAAAGGTAATTATATCAATATTCTTTTAAATATTATTTACAATATCTATTGTAATTTCAGTATCTAGAGCTCAGATACAAGGTTAAAACTGCCAGACTTCTTGGAACGACTGTTGGGATTATATATTATGTAAGTAATGTTGCATTTTAAAGTTGATTTGATGTTTATAACTTAATATTCTATACATTTACAACACAATTTGAACATTTGGTACAAGGTAGTAAGGATACATCACAATGCTTATTTATCAATATTTAGACAACCAGCATAGTAGCTTCAATATGTGCAGCAAGAAGAGTCTATTAACCAATAAAATTAAGGTTTACTTGGAACAAAAAATCTAGATCTGAGAGGTAACGTTTTATGGATTTCCATATGCTTTGGTTTGATATGCCCTGAAAAGACATACGTTGTCGAAATGCGCATATGCAGAATGTTATGTTGGCAGAAATGACCAATAAATTATTGTAAATTGAAGTCAGCAATGATAAGACAAAATTGGCTCAAAATTAACTTTTAATAAGACGAAAAATAATAATTTTACAAATTAAGTATACAATATATGACTTATCAGACAATAATGAAGGCCAAGTAAATATCCAAATTATTAGTTCACCAAAGTCCACCAATAAATGTCTAGATGAATATTCCTTATAATCTTCACCAAATAGTTGATAATAGATTCACAATAATTGATGTCGATTTCCAATACAAAAGATGTTCGTGATAATCCTGTATAAACTAATTAATCCTGCATAAACTTATTAAACTGACTGACTTCACCTTTGCCTGCTACCTTATATATATACATTCATTATTTCTAGAGAATTCATTCACATGATATAACTGGAACATTCTAATCAACTAATAATCACATGACTAGAATGATTATGTAAGGAAAACTTCTATAAAATTCTATGTGTTAAAATCTTAATTTAAATTCTAGAAAATTCCAGATGTTCTAAGGTGTAATAACCTTGACCATTGTTTATTGTAAACAAGTTACACAACTAGGCCAAACAAATTACATAATATTAAGGCCTTACAAAATACAAACAATCAATACAATGCATTATTGAATGTTTACAATATTTAATTACCTATAAAAAGAAACTAAATTCACAGTAGCTTCGGTATTTTGTTATTTATTTGATTACATTAACATTCAATTTAACAAATATCAGGTAATTTATATACTAAGGAAAATTGTATCGTTCATGAAAGAAGCAACGAGAGTAGAATACTGAAGGAACAAGGGAAGTGATGATTACAAAGATCAAAGTCCATGCATGGCAACAACGAGAACATAGAAAATAAAGACGAAACAAGGACGCAAGGCAGCATTAAGGCACGGAAATAAAATGACAACCTTCAGAAATAAGGCACTTATAGCATGAATCATGAAAACCGGGAGTAACAGCAGTTGTTCCGGAAGGGTTAGCATGTCTTGCCGCTTATGACACCCGTCAAACTATCAGTTGGGCATATATTGTTTTGAAGGAAATGCTTGGTAGCTTATTGTTTAATGTCATTTTCTAACCCATGGCACATATAACTTTTCTAACCCTCAAACAGTACCATGGTAAGATTTTTAAATGCTTTTGCTAGTGCGGGTGCGGATACGGCTGTCTCGAGTTCCTATTGCTGTTTGCGTTTGTCTTTTGTGTTTTAATTGTGAGTTTTTCTTGTGCGAATCCTTGTTACTTTGTGGCATGTGACTATGTTTTTCGGATATTGTAGGTGTTTCCTGTTATCTTTTTTATTCTATTTGTAAATCTCATAACAAAAATTGCATGGATTGATATACAGGACAACACGAAAAACTAAAGCTCTGGCAATGTGAACTCCCATACAAAACGGGGGTGTCAACAGGTGCTCCGACAAAAATGTGTAACCTGACGAGAATTTTGAGCATAACGGAAGTAGGTTGCTATTTATCATTGTAACAGCTAATCAAATATCCTTGTGCTATATAGTTGCAAGACTTCCGCCCCTGTGTAGAATGCAGTACACAAAAACAAAATTTTATTTTTAAATGTACAATTCCATAAAGGAGTAATAAAATACCGTGGAAGTACTTTTATTCGTGGGGTTCCAATTTTCGTTGATTTCGTAATTTGACTAATCCACCAAATATGGTTCTCAACGAAATACAGTTTTCTGTAGAGTTTTAATGCATTTAATTCAAAACCAAGAATTTAGGTACCAACGAAAGAGTGATATTTCTGAAAACAACGAAAATTGATGTCCACGAATAAAAGTACTTCCATAGTAAAAATTGGAAAAAAGTAGAAAATAATTTACATTTTGTACTTTCAATATAGGAAAATAATTTCAAAAAGTTACCACAAAGACCAAAAGACTTAAATTTTATTAAAAAAGTTAATTCGCATTGTCAAAAATAAAGAATAACAATCATAAATAAATGGCAAATTATAATGACTAAACATGCCCGGAAAACAGTGCTGTTTAGACCGAAATGAAATGTATAAAGAGTAATAGCCTCGAAAGTTTACGCCTGTTTGGAATTGTTATAAATATGCGTGTCTGATATGTCTTCTCAGTAAAGTACTGAAATGGCAATTTAGAAATTCAAATGATAAAATATACGATTTAAATATTCCAGATTATGAAAAAACAAAAACGTTCAACTCGGAATGTCTTTAATATTTAATAAAATCTTCTGTTCTTTAAACGAAAAACCTAATAGTTCAATTCAGGATTGATCATAAAAGTCAACTTCGGGTCATATCCATTGACGTCTTTACTTCGTGAAACAAACTAGTAATTAATTGCTTGATTTTTGTAAGACCAAAAAGGGGATGTAAAAAACTCTATGGAATATAATTTCAACACAATATGAAAATAACAGCATTGACAAGAATGTCCTTATTTCAAATACATATAGAATGTCAAAGTAAGTGAGAACCGAACCGTCAATCTTAAAAGAATAATCCAAGGATAATGGCAACATCGGAAAAACAAAGAAACAGAGACGTAACATAATTACGAAACAAAGAAGAAAAATGAAGACACACACATAAATAAAAATATAAACAACGCGGACCAAATAAAAAACAATTTGTGAGAGCGGGTGCACCGGTAGAGCAAGCATCTCCTAATTCTTATAAGACATTTGCCGTGTTGAACATGTCAAATCATGTAGTAAAGTCAAATCTAGAAGATGAATCAACGATTAAGCTTTTAGATGGAAAGATTGTTGTCATCTGGAAACAGATCTTCCATAGCGGTCCACAGATGGTGATACCGACCGTTAACTTTCTGGAAAGATGACTTCAAGTTTGGGTAACATGCCCTTATTTAAGTAGCATATTCGTGAGTAACCGGGCTCTATTAAGGAAGTTACTGTATCGACCACAGGACCTCGAATAGCGAATGAGTTGGGAGATGTAAACTCCGTATGCGAGCGCTGTTGAAATGTTACTACAAAGGTTAGGAAAGTTGACTTTTGGAAAGGTGAAGTTATCACGTTTGCCATACAGCTTAGCTTAAAGTCTACCTCTACTGTTTGCCATACAGCTTAGTTTAAAGTCTACCTCTACTGTTAAAGTTCGCACCTAAAAATTCATTTGGAGTTGGAGGTCATTCAATTGATAGTGACAGTATTATGGAAAATTAATTTTAACTACACTAAAGCATTCCACTCATATCCTTGGATATAAAGTTTTTGGTTAGGAATTAACATCTGTCTGTGGAGTAATTGTATCTGGAAGGTGCTCTGATATCGACTGACATAAACAAGCGGGGACTGAAGGATTGTTACGACCTAAGAATGGGAGCTTAACGTTATGAAATCGTTTTCACCTTGCAATATCTAAATTTTTGTAAATTTTGTTGAAAACTAAGGAGTATCTCCCTCATGCAAAGCTCTGTCCTTAGCTGGATTTTGGCTTTACATTTAGATTATATTGGGTATTTGTTCTCTATCAGTTTTTTTGAAAGATTTTATTTTATGGTCTTCCAAACGTTTAGATTTTATCTGCACTGAAGAGACATAAGTTGTCGAAATGCGCATATGCAGAAAATAAATTCACAGTAACTTCGGTATTTAGTTATTTGCAATAAAGTCTAGTGTTTAGTCGTTTAGCTCTTTTGTCTATTTCGGGAAATAGAATGTGAAACAACGACAGCAGAATACCGAAGGAGCAAATGAGTGGTATTAACAAAAAATCGAAGTGTAGAGACATGACCAAAATGAAAACGTAGAAAACAATGACGTCAGACAGCTACACTGCACAGAAATGACAAAAATACAAAACCGCGGCACTCACAATTTGAACTCCCATGAGACAAAGAGAAACATCAGGTGATCTTGGAGGGTTAGCATGTCCTGCTCACTAAACAACACCAGTCACGCGGTTAGTGAGACATATATATTTTTGAAAGATCTGTAAGGTAGCTGATTGGTTGTTGTCATTGTCTAATCGTGAGACAAAACCAATTAAAAATCATGGTACATGTTTCTGTTCTATCCTAAAAGAGTACAAAGTTTGAATTTTGAAAAGTTTTTGTAGTCACTTATGTATTCAAACATGGACAAGGACAGATCGGTACCACACACATTCCTAACGATGAGAAAAAAAAACTAAAATTAAACAAGACATCGCAAAACACTGAAGCAGCGACAGTGTGAGCCCCAATAAAAACCGAGAGCGACATCAGGTGGTCCGGAAGGATACCATTTTCTGCTCTGCTAAAAGCACCTGTCACACTATATGCGAGTCAATCAAGGAAATAGTCAAAATCGGTACGATCAAATCCCGGAAGCAGTGAATCTGGCTGAAAATATTCGCTTTCAATTTGGGCAATGATACGTCATATCTTCCAATAATGTTATGTTGACGACCATATAATTTTTTGAGGGATGAAATCAACATTGGCTGAACAAATCCCTGGTTAAGCAGGTTTTGGAACAATGTTTTTCCTGTGTTCAAAAAATCCCTATGCAAATTACATGCTCATCAGGAACAAATCAATATTGAAATGTATACTCCATAGGCTGGAGAGGTAGGTATATTGCTGCAAAGAAGGGGAAAGTTCATAATTTGAAGTTAAAATCATCATAATTTGAAGTTAAAGTCATCATAATTTGAAGTTAAAATCATCATTCATTTAAAACGTCCATCTTCGTCAATATATAACAATAGATCTGGGTACGAAAACGACTTGTTTGATTGGAAAGGGTGTTGAATTTCGAGATTTAAGTTGTCAATGAATCATTGGACAATGCATAATTGAAATTCTGAAGGAACTTTAATAATTATTCTAAGTGATAAAATATAAGGGATAGTCCCTTCAGAGTTAAAAAAAAATTCGATTTTTTCAAGGATTTGAACAGAAAATCAGCTCCTTACAATATTGACTATCATTGTTGTTACCTCTTTTTCAAGTTAAAACTTCTTTTTGCGCCTGTCCCAAGTCAAGAATATGTTGGGTATTGGCTTGTCCTTGTTTTCTTATGTAATTTTAGTTTCTTGATATTCGGGTTATTGGATGTGGTTTGTTTCCATTTATTTATTCACTTTTTTACCTTTTTGGGGCCATTTAGGGTTTGTTTTATGGTGTGATGTTCCTCACTGTTTTGAAGACCCTACGATGACCCCTAGATGCTTTGTTTTTGGTCGTTTTAACCAGGTTATTGGATGTTGTTTCCTTCACTTTTACTCCATTTCCTTTCTTTTTCATATTGTCTAGTTTTATGCACTTGGTCGATTAATCAATTTATCTGTATTTGATCAGGCTTGAAAATTAAGTGAGAACAGAACAGTCAGCCTAAATATGAATAATCTAAAGACAACATGGCAACATAGGAAAAACAAAGAAACAATGAAATCAAATGAAACCAAATGCACTGAAGAGACATAAGTTGTCGAATTGCGCATATGCAGAATTTAAATTCACAGTAACTTCGGTATTTAGTTATTTGTTACCTCTGGGTAGATGCCACTGCTGGTGGACTGTTAGTCCCCGAGGGTATTCACCAGCCCAGTAGTCAGTACTTCGGTGCTGACCCGAAAGCCGATTCTATTTGGAAACTTAAAATATCACATTTTTACAAATTTTGTTGAAAACTAATTAGTATCTCCCTCATGCAAAGCTCTGTCCTTAGCTGATTTTGGCTTTACATTTAGATCATTTTGGTTATTTGTTCTCTCTCAGTTTTTAAACAACTTTGACTTTTTGGTCTTTCAAACGTTTAGCTTTTATCTGCACCGAAGAGACATAAGTTGTCGAAATGCGCATATGCAGAATTTAAATTCACAGTAAATTCGGTATTTAGTTATTTGTTACCAGTGGGTCGATGCCACTGCTGGTGGACTGTTAGTCCCCGAGGGTATTCACCAGCCAAGTTGTCAGTACTTCGGTGCTGACCCGAAAGCCGATTATATTTGGAAACTTAAAATATCACATTTTTGTAAATTTAAACTAAGGAGTATCTCCCTCATGGAAAGCTCTGTCCTTAGCTGATTTTGACTTTACATTTAGATCATTTTGGTTATTTGTTCTCTATAAGTTTTTAAACATCTTTGACTTTTTGGTCTTCCAAACGTTTAGATTTTATCTGCACTGAAGAGACATAAGTTGTCGAAATGCGCATATGCAGAATTTAAATTCACAGTAAATTCGGTATTTAGTTATTTGTTACCACTGGGTCGATGCCACTGGTGGTGGACTGTTAGTCCACAAGGGTATTCACCAGCCCAGTAGTCAGTACTTCGGTGCTGACCCGAAAGCCGATTCTATTTGGAAACTTAAAATATCACATTTTTGTAAATTTTGTTGAAAACTAAGGAGAATTTCCCTCATGCAAAGCTCTGTCCTTAGCTGATTTTGGCTTTACATTTAGATCATTTTGGTTATTTGTTCTCTATCAGTTTTTAAACATCTTTGACTTTTTGGTCTTCCAAACGTTTTGATTTTATCTGCACTGAAGAGACATAAGTTGTCGAAATGCGCATATGCAGAATTTAAATTCACAGTAACTTCGGTATTTAGTTATTTGACAAAGAAAAGAAAAATGGAGGCATTTGACTAGAACGAACTCAATAAAAAAATGATCGAGACAAGGTGCAAATTCACAGTAACTTCGGTATTTAGTTATTCGACAAAGAAAAGAAAAAATGGGGGCATTTGAACAGAACGAACTTAATAAAAAAATGATCGAGACAAGGTGCACCGGTATAGTTAAGCGTCTTCTGCTTCTTGTTAGTAAGTTGTAGAAATGATGTTGAATGTTTTAAGCTTCTGCAAGCTAGATTGTATGGCAATGTAATACCGAAGAAGCAAAGGATACGTTTATTATAGTGATTTGTTGGATATGTTGAGGAATAATTTATGAAACTATGATAAATTTCGTATGTTAAAAAGACTAAACCACCCCATAGAGACTAAAGATTGTTTTTTTTACTACTAGGTACTATACATGGGGGTAGTTCTATTCGGACCCGGCATCGCCTTAGAGGGGAGTAAGTAAGACCATTTATTTCTATATAAATTGCATTTTCTCGGTAGTTTATTCATTTCAATTTAATTTTTCTAATAACACATAAGATTAAGTTTGGATATAGAAAAAGACCGACAAAAAAAGAGATTACGAAACAATATAAACATTCTATTACGAAGTCTGGGACTGACTTGTAATTTCATTTTATGTTATCTCGGGGAACTTTGATTACGCTGTTAGAGTCAGACACAGACAACCTTTCTTAAATATATAACTTAATACAGTAAACTATAGTTAAAGAAACTTCCAAATGCCGAAAGCAATGACAAAATAAAACATGAATCTGGAAAAATGGCAATATTTTCCCACAGAGAGAACTGAAGCGTCAGTCCAAAGATAGCGTAATCTTTGGAAACACACCTCAAGGGTAACAAGCCCTACAAATTCATAATTAGACAAAGCAAATGGAACAAAGCTTTTGTTGTGGTTTGTCATCTCGAAATCAACACGAGAAACAGTTGATGTTCACAGTAAATTTACGACAAACAAAAAATAAAATATGGAAATATATATAACAATGTTTGAAAAAAGTTGCAAACTACAAAAGAGTTAAATATAGTATAACAATATAAAATGATTACATTCATTCTGCTTCGTATGGAAATCCCCGTATTTGATTGGTTACGAGTATTTCCGATCATTTCCGTAACTGTGTTTTATCAGTCAGTTAAACTACAGCAGCACGTGACTCCTTGACGACGACAAAAGTAAACAAAGACGGCGGAGTAATCTAAACTAGGAAATAATGCATCATCCACGAATTTCATTACGTTATCTAGCGTGAAGACTTGCATTTCATTTACGTAATGTAATTATAAGTATTGAATGCAATTTTTTGTAGTTTTATTGTCGTGTTAAAGGGTGAACCGTAGTACATTTTTCACATGAAGCGCTAGCGCGCTTCATTAAAAATGTGCTACGGTCCACCATTTTACACTCCAATAAAACTTCGAAATATTACATTCAATTCTTAAGCAAAGATGAGAAAAAAGGTGTAATACCTGATAAGACACGTACATAATTCAGTTAACTAGAACTGTTTTCAGATTTTATAACATAAGTTTGAATTTTAATTTAAATGTTTTCATTGAAGTGGTAAATATATTTTGGTAAATCAATAACAGAACACCGAAATTACTGTGAAGTTTGTTTCTGCGTATGCGCATTTCGTCAACTGATGTTTCTCCAGTGCAGATAAATTCAAAACATTTGGAAGTCCATAAACCGAAACATTCATAAAACTATTTAATAAAGAGGTTTACGCAGTATTTGATTGAGATGTGACCTTTTTTATTCAGTACAGTACTGTGCAACGTAGCCCTTACCGTTTGACGAACGCGAAACGGATTGCTTGCGGGACGTGAACGGATCGCTGACGGGAACGTGACGGGACGGGATGGGACGGGACGAAACTACATTTGTATTCACGCCCATAACAGTTCACGTCCAGGTACTCGTCATTAGACGAATATAATTCGTCAATTGACGAGAGAGGACTCGTCATTTAATGATATGCAAAATAATCAAAAGATTAATAGATAATTGAAATTTTCCAATGAAACGATACGAATTCAATCGTGATAACGGTTTTATTCAAAGCTAACATTGACAGTGACTGGGAACAGTCAAATACTTTAATTTGATATAAAAAGAATGCATTTATTGAAAATCAAAAGTAAAATTTCCCTTATTTCGTTAAGAATTCCATGAAAATGAAGAAAATGATAAAAAATATCGATAAATTCTAATCAAATCCCCGGGAAACAAATAATCATTTTTTTGTCATTTCAAATGGACTGGTCAGAAGAAAACTTTCCTTTTACAAATTATTTTATCCCAAATCCCATAAAAATGTTATAAAAGATCACTTGCAATTCTTCATTTTAGTCATTACAAATGTACCGATCAGTGCGGAACTTTTACACATTATTTTGTTCAAAATTCCATGGAAATGAAAAAAAATGTGATATTAAATGACTGCTTGTAAATTCTTCATCTCAGTCATTACAAATGTATCAGTCAGTGCAGAACTATCCCTTTACATATTATTTCATTTAAAATTCCAATAAATCAATCAATATTAATAAAAATCATTTGTATATATATCATTTTTAGTCATAACATGTACATATACACCAGTCAGTGCAAAAGTTACGTTTTACACATTATTTTGTTCCAAATTCCATTGAAATGCAAAAATGTAATGAAAAATTACTTATGAATCTTCATTTAAGTCATTACATAATACATCGGTCACTGCGAAACTTTCCTTGTTAAAAATTCCATTAAAATGAAAAAAATGTGATAAAAAATTACTTACGAATCTTCATTTTAGTCATTACATATACACCGGTCAATGTGAAACTTTCCTTTTACACATAATTTGGTTCCAAATTCTATGAGAATGCAAAAATGTAATAAACAATTACTTATGAATTACGACATTTTACTGTTTTTATGCAACATCGGTATTTTTGTATTATGAATCTTCCTTTTAGTCATTATATATACACCGGTCACTGCGAAACTTTCCTATTAAACATTATTTTGTTAAAAATTCCATTAAAATGAAAAAATGTGATAAAAAATTACTCATGAATTTTCGTTTTAGTCATTAAGTATTCACTGGTTAGTTCGAAATTTTCCTTTTACACATTACCTTGTTAAAATTCCATGAAAATGAAAAAAAAAATGTGATAAGAAATTACCTATGAATCTTCATTTTAGTCATTACATATACACCGGTCACTGTGAAACTTTCCTTTTACACAGAATTTAGTTAGAAATTCCATGAAAATGAAAAAAATGCGATAAAGAATTACTTTTGATTCTTCATTTTTGTCATTACATATACTCTGGTCAGTGTGAAACTTCCCTCTTACACATTATTTTGTTAAAAATTCCATGAAAATGAAATCAATCTTCATTTTAGTCATTACATTTATACCGGTCAGTGCAAAACTTTACTTTAACACATTATTTTGTTCAAAATTCCATGAAAATGCAAAAATTTGATTAAATATTCATTTTATTCATAACAAATACACTGGTCAGTGGAAAACTTTCCTTTTACACATTATTTTGTTCAAAATTCCATAAAAATGAACAAAAAATGATCGGAAATACAAAACCACATATAAACCTTAATTTGAGTCATTGAAAATCTACCAGCCAGTGCAAAACTTTCCTTATACACATTAGTTTTTTTTAAAATTCCAATACATGTAAATCTAAAAACGAGTAATTAAAACTGACTTGTTCAAATACACCGATCAGTGAGAAATATTCCCTTTACAAATTATTTTGTTGAAACTCGATGAAAATGGCAAATTTTGATGAATAACACCACTCAATGCAGCAGTTCCTTTCGTACTTTATCTTATTTAAAAACTCCATGAAAATGAAAAAAAAGTATGATAGGCAATTATTTATTAATAGCAAAAAGATTGATCTGTTGCGATGATGTACCGATCATGTATACACTGAGTGAAACGAATCTATATTTCGCAAAATCTTTGACCCGAGACATCACGTGATATATGGACGTACTTGAATATATAAAATGTATTTTGGATCAGAAACATTCCGATAAACTTGATCAACATCAGAAAATACAGTTAATTTTGAATTTCGCCAATTATAATGGAAAAGTTAAAGATATTCAGTCATTCTCACATTTTGAATTCCATACTCGCAGATTATTACACAACTTACATGCGACAAGATATAAATTATTATTATATATTGAGAAAAACAACAAGTACAGTTGGCAATGGTAGGCCGATCAGTTTATATTGGACTCGAGATCAAATTGTAAAAGCAAGAACTATGTAGTATATTAGTATTCACTGTCCCTTGTATATTCAAATCTAATTTTTGCATGGAGTTATGTGGTACATGTAGTTGTAATGGTGGAGGTTTATTACATTCGCACTTATGGAAACTTTGGCTTACATAATCAACCCAATTCTGTTATTTGGATATGGTATTTGGTAGAAGATATGGTAATGGAAGGAATGGTTTAATGACATGCTATGCATGGTTATTCTGTGAAGGGTGTACAGATGAAGAAAAGGTAAAAGGTGTCAGGACGCGAGTTGGACGAATAGGGATCTCGTCATCCGTCACGTTTCTCGTCAATTGACGGGTTGGACGAATAACAAGTCGTCATGTTACTTAGCTGATCGCTGACTGACCGCTGACTGCTCCCTGACGAACGGATGACGGGTGACTGATCGTTTTTTTTTCTGTAAGGCTACATTGCACAGTACTGTGTAAGTTTGAACTTCCCTTTACCATGCTTACGTCAATCTGTATTACGGGAAGAAATTCGCGGGAATATTGCGACTTCATAGATGAATTACTGATGAGACATAAGTTGTCGAAATGCGCATATGCAAAAAATAAATTAACAGTAGCTGTGGTATTTTGTTATTATTTACATAACATTAAAGCTCACGTCGTGGAAATTTTCCGACGTCATTAAGGAAAAACAAAACAGTGAAGTTCAAAAGCAAACTGTGCGGAAACAATAGTAGTATATGTCTTTAAAGCAAGTATTTTGTTATTATTTACATAACATTAAAGCTCACGTCGTGGAAATTTTCCGACGTCATTAAGGAAAAACAAAACAGTGAAGTTCAAAAGCAAACTGTGCGGAAACAATAGTAGTATATGTCTTTAAAGCAACCCGTACTTCACTCATTTGTACTTTATGCTTCATATTGTTTTTACAGTAACTAACATGCCATTTTGGGTATCAGTGGTGGTAGTAACAACAACTTCAGTTATATATACATCTATAGTAAGTACAAACTATTGCTTTATAGTGATGATTACATCTGGTAATTTGTATAATAGAAATCGGTCTCATGGTGACTTTAAGATGAAGAACAACAATAAAAGCGTTGTTCCTTTGCTTGTTTTTACCACGTATTTGTAGAGACCTTGTCTCATATGCTTTTGCTCCTTATCCTTTCATTAAACATATATTAGGATCAATGAAATCGACTCGTCTTAAGAAGTTCCGGTTTTGGAAGATTCCGAAATCGGCTCTGTTCAATCCAAAGATAGATACCGAAAGTGCAACATATGATCCCTAATATCAATCAATTTTTTGTTTATGTGGTATAAAACATAGAACATTAATTCTGAATTTTTATTTAACCAATGAGGAAACATTCACATTTCATAGCTGCTATTGAAAAATCGTGTTTTTGTTTTTTCAAAACCGACCTCTGACGCTGGTTTTATACAAACGAATTACTTAATATGACCATGCTGATATAACAGTGGAATTCATAACATCGGCACCTTTGAAAACTGGGTGACGGCCATAGAATTTCTTGGGGGATAATATAAACATCGGTTGAAAAGGATGAATTTTTAAACCTTATTTCGTGCTCCTACCTGTAAGATGTGGTAAATAAAATTCTGTTTTTTGGCAAGACAACTTCAGAACAAGATCATTCTCAGGAAAGCAATTATTTGACTTTTGTTTTCTCACACATTCAACAAAAACCGTTGTTGTGACTTGAAAATGACGATTTTTTTTACAATTTGACTTGCGCGTTGTGGACATATAGAATTTTAAAAACTACATAAAAAAGGTTGATATGGCTAAAATATCTAGGGAGCTAGATAATATTAAAAAGGTGGTGCGTCTTTTGTGAAGCTCAGTATATTTTATTCTAGAAAATTAGTTATTCTTCTGTAAAATTGTTATGAGCCGTATCTTCAAAAACAGGCTTATTTGTCGGCGTGGTTCCATTCTTTTGTTTTATACCTAATATCATCTTACTAATATTATTTTTTTTATTTAGGGCGGAATTAAGGCTGTTATATGGACTGATGTTTTACAATGCCTTATAATGTTTATGGGAGTGTTTGCTGTTTTAATACAAGTGAGCGAATATGGTAGACTTTTCGAATAGCAATTGTTGATAATTTAAAAGGGATAAATATATTCATACATCCCTAGAAAACAAAGACCGGGGACATGTATATCATCCTGTACGTCTGTCTTTCTGTATATTAGAAAAAAAATTGTAAGTACAGACTTTTGCTTTTTCATGCAGTAAATTTACTGGACAAGTTTAGAACATCATAAAGTAAACTAAATGCAAGGGCATTCATAACATGTACGTCCAGAAGCAGTTAATCTGAACATCCAGTTCTTATGAAGTTCAAACGGTTATTAATTTTTGTTTATTCGTTTTATCTTTATCATGTTGACTAAATTTGTATTCAATCTGGATAGCCGTGTCGTTGAATTTTAATTGGAGATTTATTCTTCTCTGCCCTTTGTATTGGTTTGCTGAAATATTTCTCAGTACACTGCATTCATTCCCGAAATCAAACTTCTAGTGGAACTGACGGTATGAAAACTTAAAAATTTCGCCACTTAAAATAAAAAAATAAAATAAATAAATAAATTAAAAAAAAAATAAATAAAAAAGCCAAATTTCACTTATGTTGCTAATTTGTAGTTTTATAAATCATGTGTGCTTAACACACAAAAACCTGAAAACTGAAAATGATTATTCCTCTACGGCAACAATGTTTGAAATCGAAATAATGCGTTTTTACAAGGAGAGCAATTAAATAAGAAAAACAATGACGAGAAAATAGAAAAAAGAAGGGAAACGGGGAATGTGTCAAAGAGACAACGACCCAAAGGGGAGTAATAACAACTCCAAGCCACCATAAGATCTTCAATGAACGGTGAGGAAACCTCACACACTACGGCAGGTCGGAGTTGGCCCCTAAATAAAGAGTAATCAAGTTCAGCGAAATAAACATCATCCTAGACTCCCATAGACATAAAGTGTAGTGTGAACAAACTAGAAAATAGACAAGACACACAAAGGCTTAATAAATTTCCTGACTTAGGACAGGCGCAAACCTTCTGCGGCGGGGTTAAACTAGTTTTATTGGATCTAAACCTGCAATGGCCAAAAATGGAAGAGATGTTTAAATTTTAATTTTGTTTGGTATATATCAACATGGAATCAATCAGGTCAGACTGTATAATCCCATGTGAAGAAATAAATATCCATATAAAGGCGCCTATTTTTAGTACCCTAAAGCATGCCATATATATTAAACAATGGATCATGTTATTTTTTTTCACTTAATGTAAGATAAGATGAGATAATTCATGTAAGTAGCACGGTACAGTATCTTTTTCCATAGGCGGCAATAGTAAAATTTTCAAGATTTTCACCCATTCATAGCTTTCACCCGAGACATTGTAATATGCTCCCTTGTAGAGCATTCATTTAACTTTAAAAAAATACTAGTGAAACATATTCATTACCAATTTCCTAAAGAGCCTCTAATCAGAGTACCCACTGCCCGTAAGTGTACTTATGGTCTAAGTTGCATTGAAAGGAACATTACTAATAATTCTAAAAAAAATTAATCTCCATTAATAAACGGCACATGAAAATTCTTTTATATTTTCTTAATCATAGATAATATATCTATTTGAAAAAAAACATGAATATTATACTTAATAACCAATCAGAACTCAGCTTTCAGTATTCACTCCTCTATACAATCTTGGGTACACGAAAGGGAAAAACCCGTTCTATGTTTAGAAACTGTACCGTGCTACCTATAGGCGTACATATTGAACAAACATTTAGTGTAAATGCATCCAGGGTGCAAGATAACTTATTTCTGAACTTCTATTAATTGAACATTTGCATGTACCTTGTGACCTTGACCTCACATTGCAATTAAAATGCCTTCCCTATGGTACAAGTTTGACTGGTTGTAAACCCAATTTCAAACATACTCTAAAATGCATGGTAGCAACTTTCT
The DNA here is from genome assembly GCA_002080025.1 of Modiolus philippinarum. Classification (NCBI taxonomy): domain Eukaryota; kingdom Metazoa; phylum Mollusca; class Bivalvia; order Mytilida; family Modiolidae; genus Modiolus; species Modiolus philippinarum. Next base: position 22,276 of record MJUU01055920.1, read on the forward strand.
TGGTACTATGACTGCATTTAAGCACAGCAATAGTGACACTGATTCAGAGAAAAATAGCTCAGAGTATTTATGGTACATTAAATCTTTGACTTTTGTCTGCAATTTCATGTTTACATTGAAATTCCATGATTCCAAATAAATGACCACTCCATATTTTACAGAGTGCCTTAAATTGGCCAGGAATCCAAAAAGGCCAGTAATCAGTTTGAATGATGAAATAAAGCATTTAAAAGATTGGATATCTGATTTACTTATAGCTATCCCCTTGTAAATGTACTATGAGTGCAAAATTGGTACTAGGTCAGCAGTGCGACAAGTTAAACTGACCCCCATAGACTGATAAATACTCATCTAGAGTCAGTCTTAAATCAAATCTTATGAAAGGAACTCTTCAACCTATTAAAATGTCAAATAAGTCTTTCTTTATATAAACCTGGCACCAACTTATATTTTCACTGCATAAATTTAGAAATAATTGCATTTTCAATTGCAGGGGGCACAATTTATTACCATGTTTTGCCAAGTTTGGGCTTCAGATTTCAAAATTTAAAATTAAATTTGGTATATAAATGCTTTTTGTTCATTTGAAATAGAAAAGATGGATTGTAATCAACATTTTAAGTCTAAATATATTTAAACTTTTGCACCTGAATGCAAAATTTTGAAAAAAAATTTAATTTCTGTCATTTGACATATTTGCGAATAAACTTGACCCTTCCTTGTCTTGTCGTGACAAACATTTTAGCACATATAATACACCGAATTATTGCGAAAGTAAATACAATTATTGATGAACAAATTTCAACCAGTATATTGCTCATTGACTGATTGTGCTGACCCTAAAGCCGATTCTATTTGAAACCTTACAATATCTAAATTTCTGTAAATTTTGTTGAAAACTAAAGAGTATCTCCCTCTTGCAAAGCTCTGTCCTTAGCTGATTTTGTCTTTACATTTAGATCTTATTGGTTATTTGTTCTCTCTTAGTTTTTAACATCTTTGAATCTATGGTCTTCCAAATGTTTAGATTTTATCTGCACTGAAGAGACATAAGATGTCGAAATGCGAATATGCAGAAAATAAATTCACAGTAACTTCGGTATTTAGTTATTTGTTACCTCTGGGTCGATGCCTCTGCTGGTGGACTGTTAGTCCCTGAGAGTATTCACCAGCTCAGTAGTCAGTACTTCGGTGCTGACCCGAAAGCCGATTCTATTTGGAACCTTACAATATCTAAATTTCTGTAAAGTTTGTTGAAAACTAAGGAGTATCTCCCTCTTGCAAAGCTCTGTCCTTAGCTGATTTTGGCTTTACATTTAGATCTTATTGGTTATTTGTTCTCTCTCAGTTTTCAACTTCTTTGAATCTATGGTCTTCCAAACGTTTAGATTTTATCTGCACTGAGGAGACATAAGCTGTCGAAATGCGCATATGCAGAAAATAAATTCACAGCAACTTCGGTATTTAGTTATTTGCTACCACTGGGTCGATGCCTCTGCTGGTGGACTGTTAGTCCCTGAGGGTATTCACCAGCCAAGTAGTCAGTTCTTCGGTGCTGACCCGAAAGCCGATTCTATTTGGAACCTTACAATATCTAAATTTCTGTAAATGTTGTTGAGAACTAAGGAGTATCTCCCTCTTGCAAAGCTCTGTCCTTAGCTGATTTTGGCTTTACATTTAGATCTTATTGGTTTTTGTTCTCTCTCAGTTTTTAACATCTTTGAATCTATGGTCTTCCAAATGTTTAGATTTTATCAGCACTGAAGAGACATAAGTTGTCGAAATGCGCATATGCAGAAAATAAATTCACAGTAACTTCGGTATTTAGTTATTTGCTACCACTGGGTCGATGCCTCTGCTGGTGGACTGTTAGTCCCCGAGGGTATTCACCAGCCCAGTAGTCAGTTCTTCGGTGCTGACCCGAAAGCCGATTCTATTTGGAACCTTACAATATCTAAATTTCTGTAAATGTTGTTGAAAACTAAGGAGTATCTCCCTCTTGCAAAGCTCTGTCCTTAGCTGATTTTGGCTTTACATTTAGATCTTACTGGTTATTTGTTCTCTCTCAGTTTTTAACATCTTTGAATCTATGGTCTTCCAAATGTTTAGATTTTATCTGGACTGAAGAGACATAAGTTGTCGAAATGCGCATATGCAGAAAATAAATTCACAGTAACTTTGGTATTTAGTAATTTGCTATACCCAGCAGCCAAAACTATACTAGCATATCCAAACAGTCAAAATTTGCTGAGTAAGCAATTTTTCTTTATGTCGGAGCTCTCATTTGATGTTTTCATTTATATTCTTCAATAAAACAACGGCAGTAGAATACCGAAGGAACAAAGGGGAGATATTCACAAAAATCGAAGTCCAAAGACAGGGCAAAAACGAGAACACAGAAAACAATGACGTTAGACACAAAAACAATGACGCCAGACAGACACAAAGCACAGAACCAGAAACCACAACATTCAGAACAAAGGCACTCACAGTGTGAACTCCAGTGA
>MJUU01055920.1:28718-43962 GCA_002080025.1 Modiolus philippinarum
TGTAAATTTTGTTGAAAACTAAGGAGTATCTCCCTCTTGCAAAGCTCTGTCCTTAGCTGATTTTGGCTTTACATTTAGATCTTATTGGTTATTTGTTCTCTCTCAGTTTTTAACTTCTTTGAATCTATGGTCTTCCAAACGTTTAGATTTTATCTGCACTGAAGAGACATAAGTTGTCGAAATGCGCATATGCAGAAAATAAATTCACAGTAACTTCGGTATTTAGTTATTTGCTACCACTGGGTCGATGCCTCTGCTGGCGGACTGTTAGTCCCCGAGGGTATTCACCAGCCCAGTAGTCAGTACTTCGGTGCTGACCCGAAAGTCGATTCTATTTGGAACCTTACAATATCTAAATTTCTGTAAATGTTGTTGAAAACTAAGGAGTATCTCCCTCTTGCAAAGCTCTGTCCTTAGCTGATTTTGGCTTTACATTTAGATCTTATTGGTTATTTGTTCTCCCTCAGTTTTTAACATCTTTGAATCTATGGTCTTCTAAATGTTTAGATTTTATCTGCACTGAAGAGACATAAGTTGTCGAAATGCGCATATGCAGAAAATAAATTCACAGTAACTTTGGTATTTAGTAATTTGCTATACCCAGCAGCCAAAACTATACTAGCATATCCAAAAAGTCAAAATTTGCTGAGTCAGCAATTTTTCTTTATGTCGGAGCTCTCATTTGATGTTTTCATTTATATTCTTCAATAAATCAGTAAAATCTATTAAACCGGGCATAAAAAAGTAGGATTGAATGATATCGAATTAAAATATGACAACCTGTAGGTAGCACGGTGCAGTTTTTTTTTTCATAGGCGACAATAGTAACATTTTCAAGATTTCCACCCATTCATAACTTCCACCGGGATATTTTAGTATGCTCCCTTGTAGAGCATTCATTTAGCTTTCAAAAAACACCAGTGAAATATAGTCATGACCAATTCCCTAAAGAGCCTTTAATCAAAGTACGCACTGCCCGTTAGTTTACTTACGGTCTAAGTTGCATTGAATGGCATATTACTAATAATTCTGAAAAAAAATCTTCCTTAATAAAGGGCACATGAAAATTTCTTTTATATTTTCTAAATCATAGATGATATGTCTATTTGAAAAAAAAAATTAAACATGAATATTATACTTAATAACCAATCAGAACTCAGCATTCAGTATTCACTCCTCTATACAATCTTGGGTACACAAAAGGGAAAAACCCGTTCCATGTTTAGAAACTGTACCGTGCTACCTATATATAGGTCTATAATTTTAATCTGACCATGGCATTGTTATTCATATTACAAATAGTTTTAATTTTTGATGACCTATTAATTGACTCGAAACGACTAGCATGTAAGTCAAAGTTGATATCCACCAGAAACCGTTTTTTTTTTCTTAAATACATACACGCCCCTTCGGCATAAGAAACATCAATTCACTTTTATGAAGCTATCTCTATTTTTACGCAAGTGAGACTGTTTCGATTTTATATAATGCTCTAGGGTGGGTTCCTGAAATATTTTCATTTTTCATGTTATTGACAAGTTTTTACAGGGAACAATGGTAGCTGGAGGACTAAGTGAAGTTTTCAAAATCAATTCCGAAAATGACAGGCTGCATATTTTTAAGTAAGTACAAAAATGTACATGTATTAGGATAGTAATAGCAAAATAAGAGTTTAATCCTGAACGATACAAAGAGTTCCGGGCTTTGATGTCAATTTTCATAACACAGAAATGCATTATTATAATTTAGGATTTGCCTTAACCTAAAAAAGAAAATACCGAATTACTGTTATTTTCTGCGTATGCGCATTTCGGCAATTAATGTCTTATCAGCGCAGATCAAACTAAAACATTTGGAAGTGCATTATTTGAAAACGTGCAAAAGCTGATAGAGAACAAATATATGTAATAAGATTTCAGTAAGCCGGGTACTGTTTACAGAGCAATGTTGTTCTCTGTGCCCTCGGTATTCCTCTTCCCATGTTTTTTTTAACTAACGGATATATTCAAGAACAAATGCTTATGCTAGATTTACACTGCCGATCAAAGCAACTCGACCGAACTCGATCTATGAATACTCATGAATATTCATCGATCGGGACACTGATCTTGAATGCTCGCGTTCGGTCTTCTAACCAAATCGGGGCGATCTTACTAACTCTGCTGAACTCGAGTTGTGTTCCCGAATATTTTTGACATGTAAAAAAATACCGTGAAAGGTGTGCATTATATGTCGAGAACAGGTCTGGAATCAATCGGGGTCTGATCGAGGAAGTCGTGAAGAGGTCAAACAGGAATCGATCTTGATCGAGTTTCAAATTTTTAGCCGATCATGCCGATTTCTACCCGACTTTAACTGATTCACTTCTCGATTTATATCAAGTCGCTTCCAGATCAACTCGATTAATACTGGATCATTACTCGACTAACACGATTCTTTCTTTTTTTCTATACAAGATCTTCCCGATCTTCCCGATCATATCCCGATTTTTTCCTGACCCGTATCCGACTTTTACTCGACCACTTAATACCTTTACTCGATTTAACACGACATCATGTCATCTTTTCACAATAGCACAACATTAGGCTTTCAAAAGCCCCAGTCTTTCACTTGGGTTTTACTTCAGTTTTTAAAGGAGCCATGCAATGACAATTGTGATCAAGTTTGGCTGATGATCATCTTTGCTGCCGGATACTACCTCAAGGGTGGATAAGCCAAGGATTATTGTTTTTAATTTTGGCCAATTGGCAAAGTAGTTTAAGAGTAGAAAATATTTGATTGGATATCTAAGTAGGGTCGAATATTAAATTAAGTTAACCGTTGTGGGCCATCTTGGATGGCATGCAGACTAGATTGATAGTATTTTGAAACTGGAATATCCAAGGACTATTTTAACAAATTTTGGCTGTAAATGGTCCAGTGAAAATCCTGTTGGTACAATGTTTAGCTTTGTCCTCCTTTGGCAGTCATCTTGTATTTGCTCACGATATGACAGACACTATTTTGAAAAGGGACTTTCATTTGGCAATCGTAACAAGTTTGGTCTAATTGGCTTAGAGGTAACATTTAAATGAGTTTTCCCATAAGATCCAATATAAAACTATATTCCCAGTTGGCGGTTGTATTAGCAGGGGAAATGACGATTTTTTTCACATTGAACCAATCGAGTTCTATCATGACTCGGTGGCTTCTGTGTAAAACATATTTGAATGTAAAGTTCGTGGACAAGGGACACAAAATAATGGCAAAAGCTCAACCTGGCTATATCAGGATGGTAGAAAAAATATCAGATTGTGCATGTTACTAGTAGAAGTAAAGGATGACGATAAAAAATGATGTACCCAACGGGCAGCCGCTCGCCATTTTCACTTTCTAGAAACCGGATTTTTCTACAGAAAGCAGGTTTAAAGCTATACACGGAAACTACTGTAAATCTTATAACCACCGATATCAAGTGATGATATGTCTACTGTTTTATGTATCAGATTAGTCTTACATGTAATGCTCAGTCGCATTCGGACGCAAGTTGAGAGGGATAGCCTGCTAGTATATTAAATCGAACATTCATTCCTCTGTAATGATGACTTTGAAGCATTGGCTATTGTCTAACCCAAATTACACGCCTTCTGTGTCAGACCCGCCTTCTCTGCTACTCTAGATCTAACACATTTATCATATTTCCTTTGAAGCATCAGCCACATGGGTCACAAATTTGGCTTCTCTACCATTATGCTGAACTGTTCCCTGAATTTTCACATTTTATCCCCATATATACAAACGTACTAACATGACAAACTTGAGCACTCTCAACCATTTCAAGATCTTCTCCCGACCAGGTCTAGTTAATCAAACACAAATCGGGCTATGATCTGATTCAATCTGACAAAGTCTGGTTGGTCGAATGAGGGTCGAGCATAAATCGTATGAGAATCGTAGAGAGATCGAGAATGGTCGAGTGGTTGTCGTGTTAAATTGGGTAAAGGTCGAGTGGACGTCTTGAGCTAGCTCGATCAATGAATTTTATGACGTTGATCTGGATAAAACAGTATGGTCGAGTTGATCGAGTTGGTCTGATCGGCGGTGTAAACCTAGCATTAAGGACAATATGTAAACAATATCAGAATTTCACAGATGTAGCTTGCCGTGCTCAGAGAAAATGAATATAGTATATTGTACAAAAGTTATGCAGTACAAACAAAAGAAAAAAAAATAGACAGTTTTTACCCAAAATTGGACGACACATAATGCATCAGAAAATTATACACAATTTCAGTATTTTAAAAAAAAACAGTGACCATCAAATTATTCGATTGCTGTTCATCGTGTTATAATATTTATAAAATCTTTCTTATCGACAATTTACATCCGTTTTTGTTGTATTTTAAAATACAATGTAATTCGGTATTTGAAATTGTGAGGTAAGTTATTCAAGTTCAGATGACCGGGCCTATATTTTTGCTCAGTTTTCTCTGTGTATAATGTTTGATCACACAAGTATATGAATGCAATGAAACGGGACATATAATGAAAACAAGGTTTTGGTATCAAATTTTTCTTAGCTGTTTGTCAAAAAGTTTTTGACCCATCTTTCAAAATAAAGTATTGTTTTTTCTCTCCTTTCAAGGTTGTGGTCATAAAGTTAGTACTCTACCTGTATTGGGTTTTATTGGTATGTTTATTATACTATAGGGAAACGGGACAGATAAAGGGGAGGATTGGGTACCCATAAACTGGTTTAACCCTACCGCTGGCTTTTGCTAGTGCCGGTACGAAGACCGGCTGTATCGAGTTCCTATCGTTGTCTATGTTTGTCTGTGGTCTTATTCGGGTTCTTCATGTGTAGTTCCATAGCAGATTGTGGCATTTGATTATAATTTTCAGCCATTGTAGGTGTTTCCTGTTATCTATTTTCTTACATTTGGAATCATATGTAGTGTATAAAAAAGGTCAGCATTATATACAGAGATATATTAATTCACAGAAAGCTGCAACAAATCAATGCATCTTTGTTATGATTGTTTTGGGTTAAAACGCTAATAATTTGTGAAACGTTAAATAAGACTAAAACAGTTTTATGGCCAAAAGGGAGGGTGTTTGTCTATTTGAATAAAAAAGAGTTTTCCCGGGCAAAATATCTTGTTATCACAGACGTACGAGTGAATAAATAATAGATTTCAAAATAATTTTCATATAAATGAGCATTTCTGTTCATTGTGGTTTGGTCAGAGTGCTTGTCGCAAGTGTCTCTGGTACTTATATCGCTTCAGTTCATAAAACATAACAGGAAATATTTGCAATGGCTCGAAAAGCACAATAACATGCCACAATCAACCAAGGAACCGCACTAGAAAACAATAAATAGACAAACGTAGAACATTATATGGACTCGGAATAGCCGGCCTTTGAACCGACACCAGCAAGAGAAAGCGATTGGGTTAAATCGATTTATGGGTACCAAAACCTCCCCCTTTCCAATGTTATAGGTAATTAAATGTTGTAAATATTCTATAATGCATTTTATTCATTGTTTTTATTTTGTACGGCCTTAATATTATGTAATTTATTTGGCCTAGTTATGTAACTTGTTTACAATAGACAAGGGTCAAGGTTATTTCACCTTAGAACATATAGAAATTTCTAGAATTTAAATATAATATTTAACACATAGAATTTTCTAGAGGTTTTCCGTACATAATCATTTTAGTCATGTGATTGTCAGTTGATTAGAATGTTCTAGTTATATCTTGTGGATAGATTTTTCTAGAAATAATAAATGTATTTATATGAGGTAGCTGAAAAGGGTTAAGTCAGTCAGTTTAAGAAGTTTATACAGGATTAATTAGTTTATATAGGATTATCACGCACATCTTCCGTATTGGAAATCAACATCAATTATTGTGAATCTATTATCAACTATTTAGTGAGGATTACAAGGATTATTCTATTAAACCTTTATTGGTGGAATTAAGTGAACTATTCATTTGGACTATTACTTGGACTTTATTATTGTCAGATAAGTCATATATTGTATTTAATTTGTAAAATTATTATTTGTTGTCTGATTTAAAAGTTAATTTGAGCCAATTTTGTTTTATCTTTGCTGACTTTACAATTTACAATAATTTATTGGTCGTTTCTACCAAATAATAGAAATTGGGGGCTATCGTCCGGGATTTTCGAAATTGTTTAAGAAAGAAATTATTATCTTTTTGTTAAAAAGAAATTTTTTTAAAAAGTCAGCAATAAATTTTTTTACAAGATGTCTTTTGATCCAGAACAATTCATGTGTACGTGTCAGGTGGAGAATTTTGAGAAGCTTAAAAAGGATGCATTAATTATCTTAGGAAAACATTTGAAATTGAATGTCAAATCTGGAATGAGAAAATTTGAAATTCAAAATATGATTGCAAATTATTTGGTTGAAGAAGATTATTATGATAAATCTGTTTTGGAGACTTTTGGCATTCAAACAACTGATTTGGAAATTAAAAAATTAGAAATTCAGAAAAAATTAGAAATTAGAAAATTGGAATTTGAAAGAGAGCAAAGAAAATTAGAAATAGAAAGAGAGCAAAGAAAGTAAGAAATAGAAAGAGAAAGAGAAAAAGAAGAAAGAGAGCTTAATTTTCAATTAGAAATGAAAAAAATGGAATTAGCTGAAAAGAATCAGCACCTTTCTCAGAATTCTCAGACACTTGATGTTGCTAAAAACATCAGGTTGGTCCCTCCTTTTCAAGAAAAGGATGTTGACAAATATTTTTTGCATTTTGAGAAAATAGCTCAGAATTTAAAGTGGCCAAAAAAAAAAACAATTGGTCAATGTTATTTCAAAGTGTGTTAATTGGTAAGGCCAGGGAAATTTACACTCAATTATCAGTAGAACAGGCTTCAGATTACGACTGTAAAAGAGTTAATTCTTAAAGCTTATGAACTGGTCCCTGAAGCTTACCGCCAAAAATTTAGGAATGCAGAAAAACAGAGTGACCAAACCTATGTAGAGTTTGCTAGAACAAAAGAGCAACTATTTGATCGTTGGTGTTCATCAAAGAAAATAAATAACAATCATGAGAAATTACGTCGGCTAGTTTTAATTGAAGAATTTAAAAGATGTATTAGTACTGACATTAAAACTTTTATTGATGAACAAAAAGCTGAAACTTTGGAAATTGCTGCACGTTTAGCTGATGATTTTTCACTTACACATAAAACACAATTTTTTAATAAACCACAGAAATTTTTCAGAAATAACAATTCCACAAATTTTTCACCCAAACATTCAAATGATGTAAATAGTAGGCAACGTCCAGTTAATAACATGTCCAAGTCCTATCCCCCCTCACAGTCACAGAGGCCATTTAAGTCGATTTCGTGTAATTATTGTAAGAAGGAAGGTCATTTGATATCTGACTGTTATAGGTTAAGGCAAAGGAAGGAAAGAGAAGTAAAACCCAGTGGTTTTGTTGAGTCGTCACAATGTTTTCCTCATTTCGATTCAGATGTGCATAGTTCTTTTTCTGAGGTGAAGTCTGTTTCTGATCCTGTTAGTAAGGTCGAGGTCAAATCCCCATCTAGTCCCATTATGGAGATTTTTGAACCATTTATTAGTGATGGTTTTGTGTCGCTTTCGGGTGATTTTTGTAATTCTACCTCTATTCGAATTCTAAGAGATACTGGAGCCTCTCAGTCTCTTTTGTTGGCGGAAACCCTGCCATTTGATGATATTTCTAGTACTGGTAGAAATGTTCTTATTAAAGGGGTAGATTCAAGTGGTTATACTGCTATTCCTCTCCATAATGTTTATTTGTCTTCAGATATTGTTTCTGGACCTGTGACCTTAGGTATCAAGTCATCATTGCCCTTTGAAGGTGTTCAACTTCTTCTTGGTAATGATTTAGCTGGGGATAAAGTTCAAAGAAATCCTATTGTGACAGACAAGCCTTCTTTTGATCAAGTTCCTGATTCTGCTGAACAGGAGTTTTCTGAGTTGTATCCTGCCTTTGCAGTTACTCGTGCTATGAAAAAGATATGTGTAGAAGCTCAGAAAGTTGATGAAAATAGCACTGATGGTTTTGATTTGTCGGATACATTTATGAGTCAGCTTAGTGATGTTGGTGTTGAAACAAGCAAGCCCTTAGAGTTTTCTGATAGTTCAGTGGTTCGAGGTGATGGTTTTTCTATGTCTACGTTTAGCAGTGAGCAACATAAAGACCCTGAAATTTCATGTCTTTTCAATCGGGCTGTTGATGAAAGTGAGTCTATGCAAGAACCTGTTACTTATTTCACCAAAAAATGGTATTCTCATGCGTAAATGGAGACCTTCTGATGTATCTGCTGATTCAGAATGGGCAATAAAGTATCAAATTGTAGTACCAAAGGTGTATAGAGCTGAGATATTAAGCATGGCCCATGATACTCCCTTGTCAGGACACTTAGGTATTAATAAGACTTACAACAAAATTTTAAATTATTTTTATTGGCCTAATCTTAGAAAAGATGTCTCCAATTACTGCAAGTCCTGTCATACATGTCAGTTAGTAGGGAAACCAAACCAAGTTATTCCAAAAGCACCTCTTCAACCAATACCTGCCTTTGAGGAGCCTTTTAGTAGAATATTAATAGATTGTGTAGGACCTTTACCAAAGACTAAATCTGGTAATCAGTACATGTTAACTATTATTTGTGCATCCACAAGGTTCCCTGAAGCCATTCCTTTAAGAAATATAAAGACTAAGACCATAGTTAGAGCTTTAACTAATTTTTTTACTTTGTTTGGCCTACCTAAATCTTTTTAATCAGACCAAGGTTCAAACCTTATGTCAGGCATTTTCCAACAAGTAATGTATGAATTAGGCATTAAACAGTACAGATCATCTGCATATCACCCTGAAAGTCAAGGTGCCTTAGAGCGATTTCACCAAACTTTAAAAAATATGATGCGGACATACTGTTTTGACACAGAGAAAAAATGGGATGAAGGAATTTCTTTTCTTTTATTTGCTGTAAGAGAAGCAGTCCAGGAATCATTACGTTTTAGTCCCTTTCAATTAGTTTCTGGACACACAGTTAGGGGCCCACTAAAACTTTTAAATGAGAAAATTTTATCTGATGAAAAAGACCATTTAAATCTCCTTGATTACGTTTCAGACTTTCGCACTAAACTTGTTAAAGCATGTGAACTAGCTAATAAAAATCTAAAATCTAGTCAAGAATTTATGAAAGCTAAGTATGACCAAAATTCTGTAAAACGTAATTTTGACCCTGGTGATAAAGTACTTGTTTTACTTCCTGTTCCTGGAAAGCCACTTGAAGCCAGATATTTTGGTCCATATATTGTTGAAAAGAAAAGCAGTGATTTAAATTATATTATTAAAACACCTGACAGACGTAGACATAATAAGTTGTGTCATGTAAACATGATAAAACCTTATATAGATAGAAATAGCACAAATATTGTACATCCTGTAAATATAGTTAGTGTTGACCCTGACAATGCTGAAAATGACTTTTGTGAAAAGATTGATTCGCCATCTATCACACCGAAGCTGGAAAATTCACCGTTTCTACAAGATTTGGATTCGAAACTTCAACATTTACCAACGATTCAAAAGGAACAGTTAAAACAGTTATTCCGTGAATTTGAACATTTGTTTCCGGACATTCCAACACGAACTGATAAAATATTTCATGACGTTGATGTTGGTGATTCAGTACCGATAAAACAGCAACCGTATCGACTGAATCCGATCAAACAAAAGTACCTGCATGATGAAATTCAGTATTTGTTAAAAAAATGACTTTATTGAACCTAGCAAAAGCAAATTGAGCTCGCCTTGTATTCTAGTGCCAAAACCTGATGGAACTTTTCGTATGTGTACGGACTAAAGAAAATTAAACAGTGTTACAAAAACTGACTCATTTCAAATTCCGCGCATTGATGACTGTATTGACAAAATTGGAAATGCTAAATACATTACAAAAATTGACTTATTAAAAGGATTTTATCAAGTTCCTCTTATAGAGCGTGCAAAAGAACTTTCCGCTATTGTTACACCCGATGGACTATTCCAATACAAAGTGATGGCATTTGGCAAGAAAAATTCGCCGGCAACTTTTCAGCGTCTCATCAACAGTGTTATTGCTGGAATTGACGGTTGTGAAGCATACATTGATGACATTCTTATATTAGTGACACTTGGGAAGAACATCTTCAGATACTTCGAACTTTTTTGAACGTTTGAGCAGTGCTATGTTAACAGTCAACCTCTCCAAGAGTGAATTTGGATGTGCTTATGTTGATTATTTAGGACATGTTGTAGGTCTGGGGCAGGTAAAACCTATTGATGCTAAAATAAGTGCTATTTCTAGTTTTCCTAAACCTGAAAATATTCTATAATGCATTTTATTCATTGTTTTTATTTTGTACGGCCTTAATATTATGTAATTTGTTTGGCCTAGTTATGTAACTTGTTTACAATAAACAAGGGTCAAGGTTATTTCACCTTAGAAAATATAGAAATTTCTAGAATTTAAATATAATATTTAACACATAGAATTTTCTAAAGGCTTTCCGTACATAATCATCCTAGTCATGTGATTGTCAGTTGATTAGAATGTTCTAGTTATATCTTGTGGATAGATTTTTCTAGAAATAATAAATGTATTTATATGAGGTAGCTGAAAAGGGTTAAGTCAGTCAGTTTAATAAGTTTATACAGGATTAATTAGTTTATATAGGATTATCACGCACATCATCCGTATTGGAAATCGACATCAATTATTGTGAATCTATTATCAACTATTTAGTGAGGATTACAAGGATTATTCTATTGGACATCTATTGGTGGAATTCAGTGAACTATTCATTTGGACTATTACTTGGACTTTATTATTGTCAGATAAGTCATATATTGTATTTAATTTGTAAAATTATTATTTGTTGTCTGATTAAAAAGTTGATTTGAGCCAATTTTGTTTTATCTTTGCTGACTTTACAATTTACAATAATTTATTGGTCGTTTCTACCACATAACACCAAATAATATAAAACGTTCAAATAAAATCCAATACAGGTAGACTACTAACTCCAAGACCTCAATCTTGAGATGAAAAGAATTAGACAAAACGTAATTAAGAAAGGTCAGGGAGTGCTTTATTTATATTTATATTTCGATCATAGTTGGACTGCAATTTTGCAGTTAGCGATGGGAGGATTGGTATTTGTACTAATCGTTTCCATTTAAAGGGTTTAAATCCATTTAACTAGTTCACTTACTTGTATAAAGGAGTTGGTCATCAAATACTGTGAAAGACCTATCAAAACTCTGGTGTAAATTACCTTTGGAGTGTAAAAAATTCTATTGAAGTTTTAGATTTACTACAATCAATTCAAAGACCAGTCTCATCTATCGACTGTTATGATTTTTCTACACTTTATACTATCCTTCTACATAATTTGATTAAATCCAAATTTGGACAACTTATTAAATGGTCTTTTTTCATTTGCTCTAGCAAAAAGTTAGGATTCTCCTCTAATAGTATCTACAATAATCATTGTTCCTGGACATGTGATGATATAACTAATGCACTCAATCTTTTGCTGGACAATATTTTTGTTCATTTTTCTTTTCTGTGCCGTACCCATGTTGTGTCTCGTTTTTCCGCCTTTTTTGTTTCTGGTGTTGCCATTGTCCTTGGATTATTCGCTTTTGGATTGACGGTTCGGTTCTCACTTACTTTGCAACACTATTTAACAATAGGTCATAGGTATTCCCATAGGTACCAATTGTGCACCTCTAATTGCAGATCTTTTAATTTTCTGTTTCGAACGAGATTCCATGAAAATCCATCAAAACGGAACCATATCAAACAGTGATAAACTTATACCTATTTATAATGATAACAGCAGGTATATTGATTATATCCTTTCTATTGATATTCCCCAGTTTTATGATTATGTAGACATTATTTACCCGCAACAACTGAAATTAAATAAAGATTACAAGGCTTCCAAATAATGCCTTTTTCTGGATCTAACTATCATTATTGACTCCGGTAAAATAAAAACTACAATATATGATAAACAGCATGATTTTTATTTCAGTTTTACTAATTTTCCTTTTTCTTGATGGCGAAATTCCTCTAGCTCCAACCTACGGGGTATATATTTCTCAACTGTTACGATTCGCACGAGTTTGTTCTACTCTTGACGATTTTAATGAGCGTAACCTTACTATCACAGCCAAACTTTTACAGCAGGGTTATAGATTTCATAAGTTTTTGAATTCATTTAAGACGTTTTATAATAGATATGGACATTTGATACCTAAATATGACGTCACTCGCAAACAGCTTATTTTAGGGTCATTTCGAATCTTCGTTTCTCCAGAAATATTGTTAAAAATGCCAGAAATTGATTAAAAGTCCAGAAAAGCGTGGACGTAACTTACATTCTTTACGTAATAGGGGATATCGACAAGATGTTCTGCTTGCATTCGTTAAATTAGCTTTGAGACCTAGTGACCTGAAAATTTTGCACACACGCTGGCCTCTCACGATGTCTACTGAAATTTATGATGATTGTTGACAAATCATTCGGAAAGTTTCGAGTTTAATTTTTCTTCCGTAGTGCGACAATGTTCTATCAGTAGACTAGGTTGCTGGAGTTAGCTGCCAGTTTAGCGGAGAGCACCCCTGGACCCATTTTTCAAAATTACGGATTGTCTCTTTCTTTCATTTCATAGTTGTGGTCATGAAGTTAGTAGTCTACCTATATTAAGTTTTATTCTTATGCTTTTTATACTATAGGCAAACGGGCCAGATAGATGGGAGGTTTGGGTAACGATAATAGAACCCTAACGCTGGCTTTTACTAGTGCCGGTACCAAGTCTGGCTGTCCCGAGTTCTTATCGTTGTCTACGTTTGTCTTTTGTCTTTAACCTGTTTTTCCTGTGTGGATCCCTGTCAGATTGTGGCAAGTAATTATAGTTTTCAGCCATTGTAGGTGTTTCCTGTTATCCATTTTTTTACATTGAAATAAAATGGTCATTCTGTTATGTCAATCGTTTCAGCTCGATGTCATAGAAAATAGAAAATAAATACTTTCTCTTAGTGTACGCAGACTAGTAGTATATGGGCACGAACAAATTATTATTTGAGGTGGTGGTGCTGTGGTGGTGCCGGAAGTGACGTCACCGGAAGTGACGTAGACCGGATATGACGTGATAGAAGTCACGTGACCGGAAGCGGAAGTCACGTGACCGATACATAACATGTCAACATTGCGCAAGCGCAACCGGAAGTGGTCTTGTTTGAAGCCCTATACGGCCATTTTGACCGGAAATGACGTGTTGAAAGAGTGCAAGGCCCCGTAGGGGTATTGTTTAACCTTGCTACTATGTACATGCGCGACCGGAAGTGGGCGTAGCCCCATGTGTGCATACCGGAAGTGGGTGTGTATCTACTGTAAGTAGCTATGTTGATAGGAAATGACGTGTTGGAAGAGGGCAAGGCCCCGCAGGGGCCTCGTATGACCTTACTACAATGTACATGCGCAACCGGAAGTGGGCGTAGCCCCAGGTATAGACCGGAAGTAGCCCTTTTTGAAGCCCTATACGGGCCTATTGACCGGAAATGACGTGTTGAAAGAGTGCAAGACCCAACAGGGGTGTTGTATGACCTTACTACAATGTACATGCGCGACCGGAAGTGGGCGTAGCCCCATACGTAAACCGGAAGTGTGTGTGTATCTACTGTAAGTAGCCATGTTGATACGAAATGACGTATTGGAACAACATGTGACCCCGCATGCGCGACCGGAAGTGGGCGTAGCCCCCGGTGTAGACCCGAAGTGGGCGTAGCCCCAGGTATAGACCGGAAGTTCGGAATTTTCCTTCATTATTCCCAATTTTTATATGTTTTTACCCCCTTTTTAATGGTATTCTTTGTATTTTCTTCCTTTTACATTCAATTTCTCCCTTGTCCCACCGTTTTTTAAATGTTGTTATACCTATTCAACCCCATTTTCAATGTTGTATTTCAATCCAATGTTTAACCTAATATCCGGGCGTGGTTTTTTATTATTGTTTCCTATTTTATTTCATAATCATTTCCCCTTTTCATCCAGTTCTTAGAGTTATTTCCCCTTACCTGCCTAATATCTATACTGTCGCCTGATATTTTTAGATTTCCCGCCATTTGTCATCCAATCCTTAGAGATATTTCCACTTTGTCGCCATAGTTATATAGTGTCGTCTGCTATTTTTAGCCTTCCCGCCATTTTTTCATCCAATTCGTAGAATTATTTCCCCTTTTCCACATTATTTCATAACCAACTTCCTTTATCTAACAACTAACCCTAACCTAAGTTGCTATGACAACTTTTTATTTATTTATTTTTATATTTGAATGTTATTCTGTTATTTATTTCTAACTATTACAGTTATTTTTCTTCTTTTTTTCTATTTTTGAATGTCATACTATTTTTTCTTTCAAAATATCGATTACCTTACCCTAACTTTACTAAGTTTCACCCTTACCCTGACTTCAAACCCTTAATGATAACCTTAGACCCTATCACTTACATTACACCATAACTCTTACCTTAACCTTACAGAAACCTAACCCTATTACTAGTATCTTAACCCTAACCTTTAAGTTATTCACACTGACACCAACACTTAGCCCTTATCCTAGGCATAAGCACTATCATAATAATCTAGCCCTTACTTAATACTAACTCAACGTCGAATCCTAAACTATTCTTAAGCTCTGTAACTACCTCGAACTTCACCCTTTTACTAGCTTTTTAACCCTAACCCTTTTACTAACTCTTAACCCTTACCTTTAAGCTAATCACCCATTTACTAACAGTGAGCCCTTAACTTAGACACGAGCTCTAACATTACATTCTAACCATAACCTAATAATTACACAACCTCATGTCAACCGTAACATAACCCTTACTAACCCTTTCTTACTCTAAGTCAAACCTAATACTTACTTAAATTGAACCCTTAGTCCTAGGCAAACCTAATTCTACCATATATACACTCTAATTCTAAATCCTAACCCTAAATCTAACTAACCTAACAATAACACAATATATTCCTAAATTGTAAACCAATGTTAAGCCTAGCCTTACCCTAACCCTATGCCAAGCTTAACATAACCTTAACACAACCTATTCCTAAGTAGTAAACCAATTGTAAGCCTATTCTTTTAATTTTAAGCTTTCCCTATCACTAAC
>MJUU01055922.1:1987-17676 GCA_002080025.1 Modiolus philippinarum
AGTCCGGAAACGAATGTCAAACGAATATCGAACTGAAACAATTTCAGTTTGATATTCATTCAAAATTCATCCCAGTTGCATAAATAGTCCGGAAACGAATGTCAAACGAATATCGAACTGAAACAATTTCAGTTTGATATTCATTTGATATTCATCGCAGTTCCATTAATAGTTCGGGAATGAATGTCAAACGAATATCGAACTGACAAAAATCTCAGTTTGATATTCATTTGATATTCATCTACGTTGTATATTCAATGAATTACCCGAAAACGAATGTCAAACGAATATCGAACAGAAAAAAGAATCAGTTTGATATTCATTTGATATTCATCTACGTTGTACTTTCAATGGATGACCCGAAAACGCTTGTTAAACGAATATCGAACTGAAAAAAAATCCAGTTTGATATTCATTTGATA
This sequence comes from Modiolus philippinarum, assembly GCA_002080025.1. Classification (NCBI taxonomy): domain Eukaryota; kingdom Metazoa; phylum Mollusca; class Bivalvia; order Mytilida; family Modiolidae; genus Modiolus; species Modiolus philippinarum. Next base: position 2,410 of record MJUU01055922.1, read on the forward strand.
TTCATCTACGTCGCACATTCAAGGAATAAACCGAAAACGAATGTCAAACGAATATCTAACTGACAAAAATCCCAGTTTGATATTCATTCGATATTCATCCCAGTTGCATAAATAGTCCGGGAACGAATGTCAAACGAATATCGAACTGACAAAAATCCCAGTTTGATATTCATTTGATATTCATCTACGTTGTTTATTCAATGAATGACCCGAATACGAATGTCAAACGAATATTGAACTGACAAAAAGGGCAGTTAGATATTCATTTGATATTCATCTACGTTGCACATTCAATGAATAACCTTAAACGAATGTCAAACGAATAGCGAACTGACAAAAATCCCAGTTTGATATTCATTTGATATTCAAATCCGTTGTATACCGCATGAAGAGTCAGGAAACGAATGTCAAACGAATATCGAACTGAAACAATTTCAGTTTGATATTCATTCGATATTCATCCCAGTTGCATAAATAATCCAGAAACGAATGTCAAACGAATATCGAACTGAAACTATTTCAGTTTGATATTCATTCGATATTCATCGCAGTTGCATAAATAGTTCGGGAACGAATGTCAAACGAATATCGAACTGACAAAAATCTCAGGTTGATATTCATTTGATATTCATCTACGTTGTACATTCAATGAATGACCCGAAAACGATTCTCAAACGAATATCGAACTGAAAAAAAATCCAGTTTGATATTCATTTGATATTCATCTACGTTGCACATTCAATGAATAAACCGAAAACGAATGTCAAACGAATATCTAACTGACAAAAATCCCAGTTTGATATTCATTTGATATTCAAATCCGTTGTATACCGCATGAAAAGTCCGGAAACGAATGTCAAACGAATATCGAACTGAAACGATTTCAGTTTGATATTCCTTCGATATTTATCCCAGTTGCATAAATAGTCCGGAAACGAATGTCAAACGAATATCGAACTGACAAAAATTTCAGTTTGATATTCATTTGATATTCGTCTACGTTGTATATTCAATGAATGACCCGAATACGAATGTCAAACGAATATCGAACTGACAAAAATTGCAGTTAGATATTCATTTGATGTTCATCTACGTTGCACATTCAATGAATAACCCGAAAACGTATGTCAATCGAATATCGAACTGACAAAAATCCCAGTTTGATATTCATTTGATATTCAAATCCGTTGTATACCGCATGAAGAGTCCGGAAACGAATGTCAAACGAATATCGAACTGAAACAATTTCAGTTTGATATTCATTCGATATTCATCCCAGTTGCATAAATAGTCCGGAAACGAATGTCAAACGAATATCGAACTGACAAAAATCTCAGTTTGATATTCATTTGATATTCATCTACGTTCTTTATTCAATGAATGACCCGAATACGAATGTCAAACGAATATCGAACTGACAAAAAGGGCAGTTAGATATTCATTTGATATTCATCTACGTTGCACATTCAATGAATAACCTTAAACGAATGTCAAACGAATATCGAACTGACAAAAATCCCAGTTTGATATTCATTTGATATTCAAATCCGTTGTATACCGCATGAAGAGTCCGGAAACGAATGTCAAACGAATATCGAACTGAAACAATTTCAGTTTGATATTCATTCGATATTCATCGCTGTTGCATAAATAATCCGGAAACGAATGTCAAACGAATATCGAACTGAAACAATTTCAGTTTCATATTCATTCGATATTCATCGCAGTTGCATAAATAGTTCGGGAACGAATGTCAAACGAATGTCGAACTGACAAAAATCCCAGTTTGATATTCATTTGATATTCAAATCCGTTGTATACCGCATGAACAGTCCGGAAACGAATGTCAAACGAATATCGAATTGAAACGATTTCAGTTTGATATTCATTCGATATTTATCCCAGTTGCATAAATAGTCCGGGAACGAATGTCAAACGAATATCGAACTCACAAAAATTTCAGTTTGATATTCATTTGATATTCGTCTACGTTGTATATTCAATGAATGACCCGAATACGAATGTCAAACGAATATCGAACTAACAAAAATTGCAGTTAGATATTCATTTGATGTTCATCTGCGTTGCACATTCAATGAATAACCCGAAAACGAATGTCAATCGATTATCGAACTGACAAAAATCCCAGTTTGATATTCATTTGATATTCAAATCCGTTGTATACCGCATGAAGAGTCCGGAAACGAATGTCAAACGAATATCGAAATGAAACTATTTGAGTTTGATATTCATTCGATATTCATCCCAGTTGCATAAATAGTCCGGAAACGAATGTCAAACGAATATCGAACTGAAACAATTTCAGTTTGATATTCATTCGATATTCATCGCAGTCGCATAAATATTTCGGGAACGAATGTCAAACGAATATCGAACTGACAAAAATTTCAGTTTGCTATTCATTTGTTATATATCTACGTTGTATATTCAATGAATTACCCGAAAACGAATGTCAAACGAATATCTAACTGACAAAAATCCCAGTTTGATATTCATTTGATATTCAAATCCGTTGTATACTGCATGAACAGTCCGGAAACGAATGTCAAACGAATATCGAACTGAAACAATTTCAGTTTGATATTCATTCGATATTCATCCCAGTTGCATAAATAGTCCGGGAACGAATGTCAAACGAATATCGAACTGACAAAAATTGCAGTTAGATATTCATCTGATGTTCATCTACGTTGCACATTCAATGAATAACCCGAAAACGAATGTCAAACGAATATCGAAATGAAACTATTTCAGTTTGATATTCATTCAAAATTCATCCCAGTTGTATAAATAGTCCGGAAACGAATGTGAAACGAATATCGAACTGAAACAATTTCAGTTTGATATTCATTCGATATTCATCGCAGTTGCATAAATAGTTCGGGACACATGTCAAGCGAATATCAAACTGACAAAAATCTCAGTTTGATATTCATTTGATATTCATCTACGTTGTATATTCAATGAATTACCCGAAAACGAATGTCAAACGAATATCGAACTAAAAACAAATTCAATTTGATATTCATTTGATATTCATCTACGTTGTACATTCAATGAATGACCCGAAAACGATTGTCAAACGAATATCGAATTGACAAAAATCCCAGTTTGATATTCATTTGATATTCAAATCCGTTGTATACCACATGAACAGTCCGGAAACGAATGTCAAACGAATATTGAACTGAAACGATTTCAGTTTGATATTCATTCGATATTTATCCCAGTTGCATAAATAGTCCGGGAACGAATGTGAAACGAATATCGAACTGACAAAAATTGCAGTTAGATATTCATTTGATTTTCATCTACGTTGCACGTTCAATGAATGACCCGAAAACGAATGTCAATCGAATATCAAACTGACAAAAATCCCAGTTTGATATTCAAATCCGTTGTATACCGCATGAAGAGTCCGGAAACGAATGTCAAACGAATATCGAACTGAAACAATTTCAGTTTGATATTCATTCGATATTCATCGCAGTTGCATAAATAGTTCGGGAACGAATGTCAAGCGAATATCAAACTGACAAAAATCTCAGTTTGATATTCATTTGATATTCATCTACGTTGTTTATTCAATGAATTACCCGAAAACGAATGTCAAACGAATATCGAACTAAAAACAAATTCAGTTTGATATTCATTTGATATTCATCTACGTTGTATATTCAATGAATTACCCGAAAACGAATGTCAAACGAATATCTAACTGACAAAAATCCCAGTTTGATATTCATTTGATATTCAAATCCGTTGTATACCGCATGAACAGTCCGGAAACGAATGTCAAACGAATATCGAACTGACACAATTTCAGTTTGATATTCATTCGATATTCATCCCAGTTGCATAAATAGTCTGGGAACGAATGTCAAACGAATATCAGACTGAGAAAAATTTCAGTTTGATATTCATTTGATATTCATACATCTTTTATTCAATTAATTGCAATAAACATGAATATCAAACGTTGCTTTTTTACGGTTTGATATTCATTCGATATTCAAGTTTTTTTGCTTCATTTCATAACAATTATCATGAATATCGAACGAATATCAAACGGTAAAAATTTACCGTTTGATATTCAGTTTGATATTCATAATTCTGAATGTCGAATATCGAACGTCGAATATCAAACGTACTTGATCCCGGTAATTAAATGTAGGTGTAAATTTCTGTTTCTGTGATAACTGCACGTGGATAACTGATTGCGATGTCAATTTCCACGCGTCAATGACCTCAATACACATTACATCAACACAGGAAGGAAACGAATTTTTAGCAATAAATTGATATATTTCAAGTGGCCAAAACATGTTCAACTGTTTTGGGAGAATGAATTAATATGAAGCTCATTTTTTCTTCTTCTTTCCAATAAAATTGAAAATTAATGAAGACGTCATAATGAAAAAGCACGGAATTAAAAATAACAGAGGAATTTCCATGACGTGGTTTTGACCCGATGTGTGACCTCTGGAACAAGCAATGAAAATACGGCTTAAAAGTTATCTAATCATAGGAAAGGCCAATAAAGCAAAAACGTTATCACTAAGTGATACGAAAATTATGCAATCGTGTAAGAAAAAGATATTGCTGCCACATCATAAGAGAAATATTTTTATCACACCGGTCAGGCGTTGGTTAAATTTTCTAGAAACTAGAGAAATTACTGTCATCTCTGCATCTATGTATGCAATTTTTTTCATTGATCAAGACGTGATATTTGACACTGATAATGTCCCCTCTAGTTTAAGGGTATTTCACATAAACTCAAAAAATATAAACAATAAAACAGATTAGTTATTAAAAATTAAAATCAAAGCTATCAAAAACTCCAATTATATTGGACGGAATTCATTTTTGTAAATGGGTTCTTGACATTTTATTTTCATAAATAAAGAAATTTAAATCACTCTGTCCATTTCACATCATTAAACGGATTTAGATCACAATAAATAATAAATAAGCAGTGATATATAGAAAAAGTACTTCACAGTGGTTCCAAATTATAGATATGAAGTTTTTTGAACTCACATAAAAGACTCTTTAAACATGATCACATGTCAAGTTCAGAGATGCAATCTAGAAGTGCAATCGTATTCTATAACCCCTTAACTAATATATACTTCGCATGATAGTGGATATATTATGTTACAATGGTAAAAGTTCTTCAATAAGGAAGTAGTCGAGGTTTGCAAAAATCTTAAACCAATGACGTCAGAGGACCAGGTATTAATCGGAAATTGATAAATCTATGTTTTCACCTATCTAAATCTCATGTTCAGCGAGATTTATTACATGTAACATACAATGAAAATCGAACATTATATATACCGATGTTATTGTTAATTTAGTTTCTGTTTATGTTTGTTTTCCAAATTTAGATATTAGAGTTTCCAAATAAAATAGGTTTCATGCTTGAAAGGAAACCGCATTTAGATCTCAATATTAAGCTTAATCAGTGGATATCTGCAGTCCAATGAAGTCAGTCTTGCTTTGATTTGCAGGCCCCATATACACCAAGCCAAAAAAAACTGAAATTGTGTTGCAACACCTAACTACAGTTATAATTCGCTAAATGATATGAAATACCCGTTGTGTTTAGAGTCATGTTTTCAGGTGCTGTTTCAGTAAAAGCTTTACAATGTCTCATAAAAAATGGTTTTGTTTATATAAACTCCTAATGACATAAGACCTTGCGTTTCGATTCGGTACATATCGCATCACCCATCATGCGAGAATTAGTACGTTTAAAACAAAAATCTTAAACAGCAATAATTCAAGTCTAATATATTTTTTGTATTTTTGTGTTTCTTCATTTTTCTTTTCTGTGTAGTCCTCATATTAGGTCTTTGTTTCTTTGTTTTTCCGATGTTGCATTTTTCCTTGGTTTGTTTGTTTTAGACTGACAGTTGGGTTCTCACTTACTTTACCGTAAACTACTCTAAACAACTTAAAATTGGATCTAGTTTAATCTAAACATATAAGTCGCAAGCTGCGAGACTGTTGCATTATATTGGTGAACCAATTAGTGGTGACCAAAGAACTTGCAAACCATCATTCCTCATATCATTGAAGGAGTAGTTATTAATATTTGTTAGTGGAGCTTCTTGTCTTTGCAGGATAATAATACTTATATATCGTATAAGTTGAGAATGTACACATTGTACATAGTATGCATGGACAGAACTCTGAATCTACATGTGTATACAAAATACTCTATATGGTGAAACTATACAATAAGGTCGATCTTGGATTCTGGAAAATAGGCATTAAAATTATAGTTCTCTACTTGGAGACTTGTTTCTTTCAATGTGAAATTGACAAAAAAACCTGTTATAAAACAGGGGAAAATTTGAAAAGCAACAATTTTACTTATGCTGGATAACCATTTCTGTTAGATAAAGCATAAGAAACAACTGTTTGACCCAATTTTTATTTTCAATTTGACATTATGTTTATAAATGAAACTGCCAGGAAGGAATATAATGAATTTTAAAAAACAAAAATTTGTCTAAACATCTTCAATTCTTAAAATAAGTGGTAACTGATTGATTTCATTTAAGTATGCATTTCTTTGAACTATAGAACACAGCACAGCAATTTAAAAATATTTTCCCAAGAAATTGTTACAGGAAAAAACAATATGGTAAAACAAGAATCCACGATATATATAAAAAAAGATTCATGTGGAAAAAAAGCTTAAGGTGCAGTTATAATGGATTTTCTTGTTTCTACAACTGTCATGTTTTAGCAATATATTTGTTTCAGACAAGGACACCATATGTTCAGATATAATGAAGGTAATTGTCCTAAAATATAAATTAGGAATGCATGGTAAACAGAGCATTTCACGCCTGTTTCGCAATGAATACAAATGAATTTTATATCTCCAGACAATGTAGGTATGTTGTTCATCCTGCAAGAGGGACGAGGATAATGAACAACTGTGGTCATTTTGGTTAAATCCTTGAAGTCGGGGCAGAATTAACAGTGATGTCAAAGAACCAGTATCCCTGTCTTTTCTTCGTTCAAAATTGTTGGCCGGTTACCAGCATGCCATATGAATACGACAAAAAATATTAGTAGGGCCATATTCGTCTAGTAAATATGGTCAATGCAGGATAGAAAAAAAATATGCTTAACAATAGTTCTTATCAATATATGTATTAAGATCGACTTCTAAAACAAGAAGATCCTCAAGCTACCATTAACTTCAGTGTAGAGAATCATCTCCACTTAAGCTGAAAGACACTAGATACAAGAGGTATTAATAAGGGCATGATATGAATTCAACCAATTTAATGTTGAAGATGATTTGATGTTTTCGGAAGCATTTGACGATAATTTTTTTTTTTAAATTCAGGTGTTAGAGCAAGTATTCAGAAATGATAATTTAACCATGCTGTAACCCAGAATTTTGACAAGGTTAATTGAAAGTGGATAAATATCCCGGTTACTGATAAACAGATATTATATAAAACAGTGTTGCTAAGTACCGATGGTATAAATAACTACTGCATGAGCTGTAAAAACCCCACAGTAACTATGAAAACCATGTTCGTGTTGAAATAGTAATTATGATTTCAGTTCTAACTTTTATTCATTTGAATGCAGATGTTGAGATAACTTTTATAATAAATTAAATGTAATAAATTATGACGTTTTGTTGAATGTGAATATCCTTTTAATGATTAAAATGTAGTATTATCACATGGTTTTATTCGTATGTTTATTTTCATAGGAAAACTTGACAGATAAGGGGAGGTTTCGGTACCAATAAACCGGTTTAATCCTACCGCTTGCTTTTGCTAGTGCCGGTACCAAGTCCGGCTGTCCCGAGTTCCTATCGTTGTTTGCGTTTGTCTATTGTCTTATTTCCCTGGCAGATTGTAGCATGTAATTTTCAGCCATTGTAGATGTTTCATGTTATCCACTTTTTCATGGAAAGCTCGTCTTATCATATTATAACTTATTCTTCACAATGATGCAGTGATTTCAAAAAGTTATTTTTATTTACTTTTGACATTTGCGTCACAGATGATCCAAACAAGGATTTGAAATTAACTGCTTTAAAATGTCTAAATCCGCACAACATTAAATTGATTAAACCTGTGAAGATAAACTCTTTACATTTATAATAATGGGTACCTTCCTTGAACACCGAACTTTCTTTCAAGTTTATTATTGCTGTAAATTGTCTGTTTTGTATGAATTGGTTGACATGTTTTCATGTCCTCCCTTCCTCGTGTTTTTTAATCTAATAACGGGAGAAGCAATTTTATTCGAAAAATCTGTAAAGCCCTGTTAAAAGTTTAGAAAACCGACATTTACGGGTAAATATATATCGGATTATGGGTATGATATGTGTACTCAAAGGTCTTGCAAATTAATAACGAACCGAAATCGAGACGAGACCCCATCCCCGAACAAGTTACTGTAAGCGTATTGATTTTTCGGGTATCGCAGTTTTTGGAACTGATACATATCCGCGTATATCAATACGAAAAACTAAAAATATTTGTAATTTCTGTTGTTTCTGAAATATTCGGGCGTACTAAGTTTCGCGGCATTTAATCAACAGCGGAGGATAGATTTCGAAATAAATATACACATATATATAGTACATCGAAAAATTATAAATTTACAGTAATTACATGTTTAGTTTCATGCATTTTTATTTCTATTTTAGGTGAAACATCAGACACATCCAATTTAGAATATGGATAACATGTCTACTAAATCCACCAGCATAGCATCTTAAAAATCTACATATCAGCAACGAAGGGATATGGAGTAAATGCAATGAGACAAAGTCTCTACAAAAACATGGCATAACGAAGCTATGGAACAACACTCTTGTTCTTTATCTTGAAGTCACCATGAGGCCTTCAACAATGAGCTATACCTCTTGTAAGTTCAAGACAGCGCTTAGCACCGGTTTAAAAGTAATTCATTGCTACATGTTGAGCAACGCTACATCCATGTTTCAGTTATGACTCATTGATGCGGGGTCGTCAACAAACATCAGATTTCTTACAACTACTGTCATCCGTTGCCAGACAAAAATGTACTAAGCATGTGTGTTAATAGGCGTTTCAATAGTCAATATAAGTGGAAGATTATGATAAAATAAAACACAACTTCAAAATTTTAAAAGACACCTTTTAATGTCAGTTTTACAGGAATCTAAAGTGCTTTTTTAAATATTATTTGTAATGTATATTAACTGTTTACTTATTACCGACACGATAATTTATTCAATACGGGACTTTGGAGATAGGAACTCTCGTGTAATTGAAGGCGGAAACGATCGCCTCGGATACCAGTAAGAAGGAATACTGGATTTCTAAACCTATTGAAATAAATATATACCACATACAAAACAGACTTTTAATGAAATAGAAGTGCATTTATAATTTTTCCTATAAATTCCTATATATTCTCTAAATAAATTTTAAGTAACAAAAAAAAATTACCTGAAGCGCTACAAATCGATTAAATATAAAGCACCCTTAGCCCAACAGTGTTCATTAATAAGTTATTCCCTCTCAATGCATTGATGTATTAAATTGATTTTTCAGGTATAAAGTATATTTGTTTCCGGAGTGAACATGACTAAAGAAACCCGTATTAATTACGGAAAATGGTATTATAATTTGAAAAGGTGAAGAAAAGTCAAAACGATCAACCCTTCTCAACTGGCGTCTGATATTTTATTGTCAACCCTACATCAGTAACGTTTTTTAATGATCAAGACGTAATATTTGGCACAAATGATGTCCCTCTAGTTTGAGGGTTTTCACATAAACTTAAAAAATATAAACAATAAAACATATAAATTATTAAAAATAAAAATCAAATCTTATTTTCGTTGATAAAGAAATTAAAGCTCACGCTGTCCATTTCACATCATAAAACGGATTTAGATCACACAAAAAAATAATGAATAAGCAGTGATATATAGAAAAAGTACTCCCCAGTGCCTGCAAATCACAGATATGAAGATTTTGGAATAACATAGAAAAACTCAAACAGCATTTTCACATGTCAAGTTCAGAGATGCAATCGTATTCTATAGTCCCTTATCATACATAGAGGTCGTATGATCGAGGATATGTTATGTTACATTGGTTTAAGTTCCTTATTAAGGAATAAGTCGAGGTTTGCAAAAATTTTAAACCAATGACGTCAGAGGAACAGGTATTAATCAGAAATTAATAAATGAATGTTTTCACCAATCTCATTCTTATGTTCAGCAAGATTTATTACATGTAATATACAAAAAAAATCGAATATTATACATATAAATAACTTAATACCGAAATAATGGTAAATTTAGTTTCTGCAAATGGCCATTTCGATAATTTATAAATCTTGGTTTGTTTTTAATTTAAAACTCTTGTTTTTTTTCAATTTTTAGATATTCTAATTATATATTTTTCCAAATAAAATTGGTTACATGAAGGGTAAACCGCATTTAGATCTCAATATTTCGCTTAATCAGTTGACATCTGCAGTCCAATGAATCCAGACTTGCTTTGATTTGCAAGTCCTATATACACTACGCCAAAAAAACCAGAGGCTCCCAGGAGCCTGTATCGCTCACCTTGTTTTCAGTTGCCACAATCAAGCTAACATTGTAAGTTATACAGTTGATCTTCAGTCTCTCAAACTTTGGTAACTCGTCAAAAATCCACATGTTGAACTGTATTTAAAGTATGATAATTTTTTCCTATATTTCTTTGTTGGGCTTTTTTGACAAAAAAAAAACATTCTTGCTAAGGACCACCTTCAACACCAGTTTTGAAGTCGAGACATCATTTTGTAAATGGCGGTCAATGAACAATTTTCAACATCGGTTTTGAAGTCGCAACATCAATATCTATTTGGGAACCAAATAACATTGAAATCAGACAATGTTTGATTTTCCCGCCTTTTTTGACGGCCATTTTGAAAATGGCCATCAGTGAACAATTTTCAAGATAAGCTTTGAAGTTGTGACATAAATACCTATTTTGAAACCAAATTTCATTGAAATCGGACAATGTTGAATATTCCCGCCTTCTTTGGCGGCCATTTTGAAAATGGCGGTCAACAAACAATTTCAAACACCAGTTTTCAAATCCACACAACATGGCAAACATTTTATCAAACATTTTATACTTAACCTTCATCTTCTATAGTTTTGGAAATAAAAGACGAAAAATATAAAAAAAATTTGAAAATTCCATGAAAAAAGGGCAATAACTCCTGCAAGGGTTTTGGATTTTCTTCAAAATTTCAAGGTTGGTAGATCTTGATATGCTGAACCTTTTTGCAATATATACTTGACCTCTATCTCTTACCCTTTTTGAAATAAAAAATAAAAAATGCACAAATTTTGAAAATTTTACGGAAAAAGGGCAATAACTCCAAGACGGGTTTTCCGATTTTCTTCAAAATTGCAGGGCAGGTAGATCTTGCTATGCTGATAACTTTTACTACCGTCAGATTTTTTATATCTGTAACGGTTTTCGAGTTATTGGCCAAAAACTGCAATTTACCCCTATGTTCTATTTTTAGCAACGGCGGCCATGTTGTTTGACCTACCGCCTAATCGAACACAATTTTGATAAGCCATACTCTGGTGATGATTCAGGCCGAGTTTGGTTACATTTGGCCCAGTGGTTTCAGAGGAGAAGATTTTTGAAATTGTTGACAGACAGACAGACGGACGACAGACAACGGGCGCATAGTGATGGCAAAAGCTCACATAGCCTTTTAGGTCAGGTGAGCTAAAAATGGAAATTGTGTTGCAACACCTAACTACAAATATAATTCGCTCAATGATTTCGAATAAAGGCATTTTTAGAGTCATGTTTCCAGGTGCTGTTCTAGTAGAGCTTTACAATGTTTCCTTAAAGAATGAAGAATACTTGATATTACATGAAACAATGGCTCATGATCTTGGATTACTTGTACAAGATATAAAGCTAAAAGATGCGACCCGAGAAAATGACACGGTGTTGTTCATATTAAACACCGGAAGACAAAACACCTGGTGTGTCGACTAGGTAAGCGTGTCTTGATACATATCGTATCACCCATCATGCGAGAAATAGTATGTTTAAAACAAAAGTCTTGGCCAGCAATACGTCAAGTCTAATAGTTAGGATTATACAATTTTATACTGGACAAATGGAACAACGCTTTCATTGTTGTTCTTCATGATCTAGTTGTATCTAAACATATACATCGTATGTCGCAAGCTGCGAGATGTTGAATTATTTTGGTGAACCAATTCGTGATAGCGTCCAAAGAACTTGCATTATACCATTTCAAGCTTTCTTTCTCATATCATTGAAGGAGTAGTTCTCTGGCTTGATATTTATATTTGTTAGTGGAGTTTCTTGTATTCGCAGAATAATACTTACATATCGTTTGAGATCCATATACGTTTTTGTACGCCGTTTGCATGGACAGAACTCTTGACGCTATATGCAAAATACTTTATATGGTTAAACTATACAAGAAGCTCGATCTTGGATTCTGGAAAATGAGCATTCGAATTATTAAAGTTCTCTACTTGAAAGATTTTTTTTTTGAAACACAAAAATTGTTTTTATAACGATCTATCTTCCGCCATGCGCGGTCCCGGCTTATGAATAGGCCCGCAGCATCCTCTGAGCTTGGAGTATAAGTCTTCCTAACAGAGGACCCCGAGGGAACCCCGGGATATAGAAATAGGACCTAGTATCTCCGGCTTGCGGGGTGTGACCCTCCTAAACGGGGGCTGACCCCGAGGGTCCCGGGATATAGAAATAGGACCCATTCCGTGGTTGTGCGGTATTAATAAATACACAACCAACCTTTCAGATGGGATGTAAACTCAGGTCCACGTGTTGGAAGAAATGCCACGCTTCCTGCACGTTAAAGCACTCTTGTAGCAAGCTTTTTTGAGTGGTCCGTAGGTAATCGGCTACAAGGCTAAATTCCCCGCCCTTTTCGATTTCACCCTACTTTTCCGGTGGCAGTCAGAATTTCCCGTCCCATGACCCTTTCCATACCCCCAAAGTGATTATTTATTAACAAACTTGTTCTCGTCTTGATATAGCTGAAATATTGCTGAGTAGACGTTAAACAATATTCAATCAATCAATTATAACGATCTAAAAAAAAAACAGAATCATGCGGGGAAAAAGATTATGATGTAGTTAGAATGGATTTTTTTGTTAAAATAACTGTCATGTTTGAGCAATATATATGTTTCATACAAAGACACCACTTGTTCATATACAATATATGTAAAATTGACGGAAAATATAAACATGAGAAACAGTTAGAAACGCGAGGTTTACAGAGCATTTCCCGCCTGTTTCGCAACGAATACAAATAAATTTTATATCTCCCGACAATGTAGGTATGTTCTTTTTATCATTAAGTATCTTTTTATCATGCAAGTGGGAAGAGGATAATAAACAACTTCGATCATTTTGGTTAAATCGTCGACGTCATAGAAGAATTTGCATGATGATGTCAAAGTATCGAGGTTTACAAACCAATATCTCCCTTTTTTCGTCCAAAATCGTTGGCCGGTTACAATGTACCAGCCTGCCCCACGAATACGAAAAAAAAATATTCGTAGGGCCGTATTCATCTAGTTATGGTCATTGTAGGATAGAAAAGTTTTAATGCTTTACCGTAGTTCTTATCCAGATATGTATTACGATCGACCAGAAGTTTTTTTGAAAGGAAGATCCCCAAGAAATCATTAAACTTCAGCATTGAGAATCATCTCACTTAAGCTGAAGGACATTAAATACAAGAGGTATTAATAAAAACATGATATAAAATCAGCCAAATTTAATGTTGATCTGGAACTAATATAACAGGGATTTGAAACATTTACATTTCTTACAATTTCGGTGTCGCGGCAGATTTACTTGTAAATTGTGGTATTTTTTAGCATTTTTCTGTTGAAACATACACTTTACATCTACATTTTTCTACCGATCTTAATACAAAATACATCATTTGATAGAAAAAATTTGCTGCAAATCATAGTATAATTTTTGTGAAATAAATTTATTGCAAAGTACACAAATTTTGCTCTAAAACTTGGATAATTTTGTTTTTTTTTTTTTTTTTTTAAATATACCGCGAAATTTTACACTTCATGACGTTTTTTTTTTTAGTACACTTTCTATTTTCCCAAAATATTTAATGCTACAAAATTGATATGATTGAAAAGATGAAACGTCGATGTGAATCATGATGTATTTTTCTTCAAATTTAGTTGAAAATTTAGTTGTAAAATACACAGGGAAAAAATTAGTGTTTGAACCCCAAACTTTATTTCTAAAAATTGCATGAGCGTTGTCACAGCAATCAAAATTTATCAGCACTGTTCAAAAATTTGACACGTAAAATAGCAAGTTAAAGTAAACCAATTATCTTTATTTTCATTGTTCTGACGTTCATTAATCATCGATAACTGTCATTTGTTCATCGGACGGTTTCTCGATTATTTTACGACCTCTTTACACAAGAAAACAACCCATGGTGCATTTATTATCCATTTTTAATTAGGATTTCATTGTTGTGTGAATGAAAATTTAATGTTGTAAATATGTGATAAATCAGCTTTTCGGCAAAATTTTCAGAATAATTTTATGTTGATTAAAAGTTCAAAAGCTTTTAATTCAATCAAACTGGTTTGCTAAATACAAAATGTAGTTTCAAATCCCTGTTATATTAGTCCCAGTGTTGATTTAATTTCTCAAAGTGAAGTTTTCGGAAGCATTATTTACCATTTGACAATAAGATTTTAGAAAATTTCAAATGTTAGTTCAGTAATGATAATTAAACCGTGCTGTTAGTGAAAATTTGACAAGGTCGGTTGAAAGTGGATAAATATCCCGGTTACTGATAAATGGATATTATATCAAACAGTACAGGTTAGGGAAAGAGAAAGTACTCATGGTATAGAAAACTACTGTAGAACAATAATGAGCTGTAAAAACATCACACTAACTATGAAAACATTATTCGTGTTGAAATAGTAGTTATGACTCCAGTTCTCACTCTTCTTCATTAGAATTCAGAGATAGCTTTTAACATTTAAAAAAACGTAGCAAATAGTGAAGTTTTGTTGAATGTGAATATCATTTCAATGACTAAAACGTAGTATTATCAAATGGTTGAAAGCGCCCGTTCTCACATTATCACTTATTTTACAACGGGCTCATATGCAGT